>JAJLUR010000085.1:10526-51471 GCA_030674225.1 Blastobotrys terrestris | reverse complement strand
GAAAGGTGAAATGGTTTTCCTGTGCACTCTAGGTAACTAGAGGGGAATCCGGCTCCGTCGCCAACGATACCATGTGACACATGCATGGGAGAACAGTAAAAATGTCGACACGTCTGAATTGGACCAACGTTAAGAACTAGTCCTACTACGCTGTAGGTAACTACATAGGACTCTAAATATGATAATTATTATTATTATTGCGTTGTCGCTGTCCTTCGGGACATATGGTCAATTTGAAACGATACAGAGAAGATTAGCATGGCCCCTGCATAAGGATGACACGCTTTACAAAGAGATTTACTCAGGAGTAAATTGATTATTATTATTATTATTATTATGCGTTGTCGCTTTCCATTGTATTAGATGGAAATCTCTTCTGTGGAAGAGTCGCTTGTGTGGGTTTTATCCAGTGAAGTCTAGAGTTCTCTCGTCATACGAAATGGTTTTCCTACATGCTCATGAATTTGAGGGAAATCCGGCGCCATCACCTGTCTGATTGTTTAAAATGTCGAAACGCCTGTATTGGGCAAATATGCGAATTATCCTGCTTGATATTATTCATTTATATGTATGTACTCAGGAGTCAATTGATTATTGATTATTATTATTATTATCTATATCTGTTGTATACTGAGAACAGTTTCATCAATAGATATCTAGTAAATTGATTATTATTATTATTATAATAGATATCTTAAAATGATTCACAGGCAACTACTATGAAGAGATTACTAACTAACAAACAAAGATAAAAGGTTAGTTAGGGAAACAGAGAGCAAAAGAAAAATTGAAATATATATATAGTGGGCAAACTGAGTGGCGTGATGTCAAATATGTCAGTGGGATTATCTGGAAGGTATATATCGTCCGACTATCGTAACTATCCCATGATCCCATAACCCCCGTTTTACAACAATATCTATACTGCAATGGAAGTCGCTCCTGTGGAAAAGTCGCTTGTGTGGGTTTTATCAAGTGAAATCTAGAATTACCTTGTCGTATGGAATGTTTTTCCTATATGCTCACGAATTTGAAGGAGATCGTACCTACCACCTGCATATTTAAAATACTGGAATGTCTATACATGTATGCATACATTGTGACTATATATGAATTATACGGCTGATGTTGTTCATTTATACACCTGCATACGCACATACAGGCACTGAAAATCAAGAGAAGAAATCAGGAAGTTTGGTCCAGATCTCAACTATGAGAAACTCTTAGGAAGTAAAGAAGGTGTGGAAAATACGGTTAAATTTGTTCTTTCTGTCTGAAATTGTACAGTTATTATGCATATAAAATACAGACCACTACTAATGAGAAATAGAAACACCTATACATATTGATAGAAAGTGATATAACTGACAATATTATAGAGTATATATTCAGGAGTGAATTGATTATGCATAATACTATTCCTATTACGCAGACGCATCTTATCATTACGGAGCAAATTGACCTTCGTGTAGTTTCCAGTGAAATCCCAAGATTTCTATACGAAATGTGTAGATCCTGCACAAGATATGCTCATGAATTGAGGCGGCATTGCCCGGCTAAAAGTTTTATGCCGACATTTGGATTAATCCGCTTGATGCTATAATAAGTGAAAGTGATAAATTCACTCCTGAGCACATAGGACTTTAAATGTCATAATGCATAATTATTATTTTATGCATACGTATGCATATGCATAGATACCGATTCTTTGATGCTTGATGTTGTTCCTTTATTAATGTGTTCTATTCACCCTGACTATGCATATGTATATATATTCATACTTCTGCTTGCACAAAAATTAGAAATTAAGTCATTGTTATGCATATGCATATACCAAAACGGGATATGCATTATTGGAAGTTTACCGTGGTCGTCTAAAAGTTAGAAACTCGTGTAGAGCGTAGAAAAGAAGATTCTCCATGGGCCGAAAGATATGCATCTATGCATATTATACCTTAGTCAATCCATTATTATTCATAAGTAATTTAGCCGTTAGACTGTATCTAGGTAATAATCCGAATTCACCTCGACCCGTTAGCACGTGTCCGGTGCTGCCGGAAAACCCGAGTAGGTTCCGACTGTGCCGTTGAGGTGTAATACAACACCATATCCGCCAAGAGGAAAGTAGAGGGAGTTACTGCATACTATAATAAAAAAAACACTAGCTGTGTGAAGATAGATGTCTATTCATAAGTTCAAAGTAGTTACAGCGTGTGATATATATTGTTGGCAACGTATAAATATATGGGACCTCGGAGCACATTCGCAGATTCCGCAATGCGGCGCATAAAAGTCAAAACATCATGTGCATTGATTAATTAGATGCCGTTTACATCCTCCGGGGCAACAAAAACTTGCAATGTTCAAGATCACACATCGCTAGGCCTATCCTCCCCCCTTTTTTTGTTTTCTTTTTTTTTTTTTTTTCACTATTTCGAATTCCTTTTGTCATTCTTTTCCTTATTTTCAAGAATTGAGGTCACGAGGTTTACAGTCATTTACAATTTGCACTCCGGACGACGGTTGATAGGAGTTTAGTAACGTACATCATCGATGGTGCTCCCAGTAAGTTCTAACGTGAGAAGAAATTTCGATAGATAATTAACCAGAGTGTGTCCTCAGATTTTCTCTCGGAAGTTGAGACCAGGGTTATGCACAACGGCATACGTATCTGGAATACGGCTTTATTCAAGTAACAGACAGCAAGCTATACCCAATGATGCGTATCTTGATTTTAATATCGGGTCATACAACAATATCAAAAAATTCTCCGATCTGCCCCAGAATTTTGGCAGCAACCAGCATATTGCAATTGATAAAGAATTAAGAGAACAGTTGAGATCAACCTTATGGAAGTTCAATGCGCCAATTAGATATGCATTTGCTTACGGCAGTGGTGTCTTCAGCCAAGGTTCAGAAAGCAAAAAGTCTAACCCGCAGATAGATTTGATTTTTGGGGTTACACATACACAACATTGGCATTCTCTGAATATGAAACAATATCCAAATCATTATTCGGCATTACGTTATTTGGGATCAGGGGCAGTCAGTTTATTTCAAGATAAAATAGGAGCTGGCGTTCACTTCAATCCATTCGTTGAAATCAATGGTATGAAGATAAAATATGGAGTCGTAAACATTAACACTTTATTAGATGACCTTGCTCAATGGAATACCCTCTATTTAGCTGGGCGACTTCATAAACCTGTAAAGATATTGCGGGATGAACCCAGAGTCCGATTTGTGAACCAGAACAACTTGATTAGTGTGTTGAGGGCAGCTTTATTGCTTCTTCCAGAAACCTTTACAGAAAAAGAACTTTATAGGATGATTACCAGTGTCTCCTATATGGGTGATCCTAGAATGACTTTTGGAGAGAATCCACAAAAAGTTGACAATATTGTTGACAATCAGTTTTTGAATTTCAGGCGACTGTATGCGCCACTGATGGACGGATTGCCAAATCTATCACTGGAGTCCTCGAAGTCCAACAAGTTATCACCGGAGTCAGATATTCTGGTTGCATCTTTGGCTCAAGATATGGATCCTGTCAAGCGAGGAAACATGGTTGTAAGATTACCTTATGCGTTCAAAAACCGACTGTATTCTTGCTACTCGAAAAATTATGATACAAAGAACCCTGAAGGGGATCCTCATTTGAAAGAAGCCCTTGAGAAGAATAAGGCATCAATTCGACCTGATCCCTCCGTGAAGATGACTTGCAGTGATTTTGACAAGTCGATTGCCAGTGACGTTAAGCTTTCACAGACCGTAGCTAGCTGTATTCGAGATACCGTTTTTTGGCCGAGCACCATACAATCAGTCAAAGGGGTTTTCACGGCAGGGATTATGAGGTCAATTAGGTATTCCGCCGAAAAACTCAAAAAGTATTATTCTGGAAAGAAGAGTACCAAATAGCCGTAACGTAGTGTATTTATTTTTGTAGACTTGTGCGAACAGTATTTTTTTATCAAAACTGGATTTGTAACGAAATTCTCAGAATATATTTCGATGCAAATGCTTATCGCCTCAAAGCTTCAAAACGTTTCCTTAACGCATCCAACTCGTCTTGCTCCTTCTTAGCTTTCGAATTGGCCTCTCGTGCCTGTGAAAGCTCCTTAGTCGTCTTCTCTGATGCGTCCAAATTTAATGTAGGATGAGGATTGTCTGTAGTGGGATGCGGAGTCATTATAGCAATTGGAGATTTAGGCTCTGCTTCTTTGTTCTGACCAGAATCATCATTATCGCTGGTATTATTCTTTTCATCGTCTTCCTCTGGAAGTTCACTGAATGGAACGTTATATGCTTTGGCTATTTCGGTGAGATATAGTGAGACCAACTCTTGACTTGGAGGTGACGAAGACAACCGCTTCAATACCTTATCAGGAACAATATTGGTCTCGTTATCAATAGCATCTTTTGCAAATTCCTTTGAAAACTTGTGTATCAAGACTTCCCTCACTTGTTGAAGTTCTTTTATTTCTGTTCTGGGTGCAGTATAGATAATTGTCTTTACAGCTTCTTCCAATCCTGGATCACATTCTCGTTGTTCCAATAAACCTATTCTGGCTAGCAGCAGCTCACAGTACAGTTCCAGTATTTCCAGCAATTCTACATTTACATCCTCCCTGATTATATTCTCTACCCTGATTCTGGCGCTCTGCTCTTTTCCCTGCTCCAGCAATTGGGCCAAATTCCTCCGCTGTTGCTTAGCTATCGCCGTCTCCTTCTGCTGGACCAACCGAAGCCTGTTGATAGACATTTTCAGCTGAACCTTAAGTTTGCTCTAAAGCAAAATTAGAAAAATGTTATTACAGAACAATTGCACCGTACTTACCATCAGTGGCGATATAGCAGGCATTGTTTAATTTATTGTGTTGGGTGGGATCCAAGCAAGAGGTGGTGGGTATATACAAGGAAGGTCTAAAAACCTCCCAACACGACAGCATCACGCTAACTACTTACTATTAGCTATCATACAGAATCAAGTGGCAACATGACATCCTGGTTTTCTCAATCGGTTTCTATCGATGAACAAGTGGAAAAGGCCACATCTGAATCGCTCCCTACTGGGGAGCAAGATATGGCTTTGAATTTAGATATTTGTGACATGATAAGATCCAAGACAGTAAACTCGAAAGATGCGATGAGAAGCTTGAAACGAAGAATGATGAATAAGAATCCGAATGTACAAATCGCAACCTTGCATTTGATTGATATTTGCATAAAGAACGGTGGTTCTCACTTTTTGAATGAAGTGGCATCACGAGAGTTCATGGATAGTCTGATGTTAACGTTGAAACCAGCGTCAGGCACGGTTAATCCTGATGTGAAGCAACTTATGTTGGAATACATTCAAAATTGGGCGATTGCCTTCGATAACCAAATCCAATTGAGTTATGTGAATAAGATCTATAACCAACTCAAGCAAGAAGGTTACGAATTTCCGAATTCGACCAAGTTGTCGTCATCCTTTATTGATTCGTCAGCTCCTCCCGAATGGGTTGATTCCGACACATGTATGAAAAGCGGGGTACCGTTTTCTTTTGTAAATCGCAAGCACCATTGTAGGAATTGTGGGGGTGTTTTTATTCAAAAGCATTGTCAAAGCTACATTCCGTTACCTCATTTTGGCATCAACACTGACGTCAGGGTTTGCGACGATTGTTACGATAAGATAAAGGAGAAAAGAAAGACGACAAATAAGGTGAAGAGGAGTAATTCTGCTACAACAAAGTATACCAACAACCCTTTCCGTCAGGACACTGCTTCTAGTATAGCAGGCCGCGGTGGCGACGATGACGACGATGACGATTTGCAAAGGGCTCTAAAACTGTCTTTAGAGGAAGCCAATAAGAACGCTTCGGTGGCTGCACCTCCTGTCAGTGCTCATCTGGCACCAAGTACTGATAATAACGATGAAGAGGATGAAGATATGAAAGCTGCAATTGCCGCAAGTTTGCGCGATATTGATCCGGCTCATGACAGTAATAACAACACCAATAATTCGAGTCTGTATTCTCAGCAACAGCAATCCCAACCTCCACCACAACCTCAAACGACGGGAAACCAACAACATCAACAGCAGCAGCAAGATGAATTCACACCACTGGAAGAAGAAATCATTTATAGGTACGTCCACTTGGTCGAGAGCATTCAAAAGGCTCCACAGGGATCGATTTTAAAGGAGACGAAACTTCAACAGCTGAATGACAGTGTCTCTGCGCTTCGCCCAAAATTAGCAAAGGCCTTAGGTCAATCTATTGACAAGTATGATAGGTTGGTGGACATGCATGGAAAGTTGACTACCGTTGTGCGATTTTATGATCAAATACTGGAACAAAGATTATCGAACACTTACAACCGTCATACTATTTCAGACTATGGTGGTTACCAAGAGGGCCATCTGCCGCATACGCAACAACAGAACTATTACCAATATCCAAATCAGGCCCAATCTCCGATGGTGCCAATGGCTTCTGGGAATTCATTTTATCAGCAACAAACTCCGACTGGTCAGCAGTATCATCCACCTCCTATAAATACTGCGACTCATCCTCAAGAACAGCCTTCTGCGCCTCCGTTAACAGACTTCGAGCGCCGTTATCCACCACTTCCAGATGAAAGCTTACCTAGTGCTCCTCCACAGCAACCACAGTCATCTAACCAACATCCAGATTCGAAGTCGAAATATGAAGAACCTGTACTGATTGAACTATGATTTTACCGTGCGTTAGGTTTTTGTCAAATGTATGCATAGATTATTATTATTATTATTATTCTTACTATTCTACCAAGTAATCCTCAATTTCAAAGTCTAGATCATCGGCTACTTGTTTTACATATGACCAGCTAGCATTCACTTTCCATCTTGTTCTCGAGTCCAACGGATCAGTGTTTGACGAGCGTACAATTAATTTTAAAGTGGTCAACGTGGCAATTTGTACACCAATATCGATATTTGAAAGGAAGTCATCCGGTATAATTGAGTGCAGAATTGCTAATAAACGCTCCAAGTCGAAAGCTGGAGCAGCTAATGAGCGCGCACTAATCTTCAACTTTTTCCTTGGATTAGTGTCCCGTCGTTTGGATCGGGCCTCTTTTGCTCTGGAAAAGAAGCGAATGTCATATCTAGGATTGTTGTAGGATGCCAAATATGCGGCACATAATATATATTTTGATTGCTTTGGCAATTCGCTTTGGACGTTTCCAGTGGAAACGAGTCCTCCCCCATCTGTCAAATTTTCGGTGACGGCGACTTCGCCTACAAATAGCTTCTGGTTCCTTTTATAAAGTTGAACAAAATTAGCTGGCTCTATGCCTTCTGTTTCTATTGGCTTAATGAACTGCGGCCAAATCTTCAATAAAACATCCGTAATAAGCCGAATATCTGATCCGGTGTATGAAGATAAGGCGTTTACCGCCATTGAGCAGTATTGGTTCCAGAACTTTTGTGACGAGTTTTCATCTGTATTAGGAAGGGTCCTCAATTGACGACTTGAAACTACGCTGATAGCGTCTTCGGTAGAATACCGGGGGAAATGTATGTGAGGAATAGCCGTCATCAACAACGACCGTGGTTCCAACGAGTTTATTACAAAGACAACCACAATGTTCTTAATGTCAGTCATCTCACTCAACCTCGAAAAGCAATTGTATAAATCGGAAGGATTGTCTGGTAACTGATCTATGCGGTCCAAGACTAAAATATGGGTTTCTTCGTAACAAGTTCTTTTGAAAAATGCAGATAATGTTGCATAGAAAGCAGAAAAATTCTCTGCAACCACATCGAAGCCGACCTGTTGCCCAACAAGATCTGTCTGCAAGCTTTTATCTTCATCCACCGGATCTTTTTTCCCAGAATCTTTTTTTATTGCTCGGATAGCTCTTTGAAGCAAAATTCTCGTTGTAGTACATTGGTCACATGCAACAAACGAGCAATTTAATGGCGAAAGCTGAAAGTAGTTTCTTATTAGCGTGGATTTCCCTGTAGAGGGGGGGCCATGAAGAAGTATTGCAGGGGGCACCTGTAACCGTGACTTCGGTGATAGGTTAATAATGAAACTCTGAAAAAGACAAAAAAGACATCACTCACTGTGGATAACAATGCGTTTAAAAGTTCAATCTGTTCATCTCGACAAACTACGCTTTTCTTCACCTCACTAATCCTCTCTGCGTCCAACAACATCCTTCCAGGTATAGGAAATATATATTTGCGAAATGAACGCGAGCTCGAGTCCGACAAAATCGAAAATGTAAATGCGTAAACCGCGAAATATATAGATAACCATAATAATAATAAAAATTCCTTGGGACCGATAGCCGATTCTTATATATCTCTTATCACCTAAAATGGCAGAACCGTCGTCTTCCAGTAGTAACCTAGAAAAAGTTAAAGAAGCAAACAGACAAAGGGCATTAGAGAGGTTGAAAGCTACCAAAGAACGTATGTTGGCGAAAAACAAGTCGAACAGTAGTCTACATGGGGATACTTCAGGGTCTAAAGTTACAAAAGAGGCCAACGGCGGACAACCACAGACCAGCCAACAACGGAGGCAAGCGAACGCTCCCAGCGATAGAGTGTCTGAAAAATTCCGAAATTACATTGAATATGACTTTTCCAAGATGAAAGATACGAAAGGAGGGTTTATTGTGGATGAAAATGCTGAGGCTCCCAGAGGTATGACTTTGGATGAATGGAAAGCAAAACAGAAAGATGCCAAAGCTCCATACCCCATAGATCACCCAGATGCGCCTAAATGTTTTGATTGTAATACGCCAGAACTAGACTTTAGGTTATACAATTGGTTTGGAACTAGAGTCTGCAAAAAATGCCGGAATACTAATCCTGACAAATACTCGTTGCTGACCAAAACAGAATGTAAGGAGGACTATCTTTTGACTGACCCGGAGCTACGGGATGAAGAAGTACTGAAGCACATTGAGAAACCGAATCCTCACCAAAACACCTATCACAATATGATGCTTTATATGAGATACCAGGTTGAAGAATTTGCTTTTAGGAAATGGGGCAGTCCGGAAGAGTTGGATGCAGAGTATGAACGACGAATGGAGGCTAAGAAGAAGAAGAAGGATAAAAAGTTTTTGCAAAAGCTAAAAGAAATTAGACGGAATACCAGGGCAGAGGCAATCACGAAAAGAGATTACGGTATGCATACCCATAAATGGTCAGAACCGACTAAGCTGCCCAATAACATGGTATCGAGGCGATGTGGGACTTGTGGAATGACTACTGAAGAACTGTCTTTTGATTAAAAAAAAAAAAAAAAAAAAAAAAAAAAGGATCAAATAACTACTCTACATTGCCTCCAGGAAGTTTGGCAAATTGGGAAATAGAGTCAACAACCGTCTTTTTAAAAGGAGTAAATTCAACTCCGAGCTCCTTAGTAATGGGTTCTGTGTCTAATTTGTACCTATACTCGATCTCTTTTCCGGTCTCACCTTTGGTGACCTTGTCTTGTGCCCATGATGGGAATTCTTCTCTGATGATATCAGCTGCTCGCTGGTAATCGAAGAATTCGCTTGAACCCGCTACATATCTTTTACCACCGGCCTCAGGACGCAGTAAGCATTCAACATGGGCTTTGGCCAAATCTCTCACATCAATCCAGACTGGAACTTTGATGCCAGGCAACGGGTTAGCACCGGCAGCAACGCTCCAAAGAACACCGTTAGAAACGTTCAAGTTATCAACCTTATCAATTGGGTGAACCACTGGTCCGAACACCATCGGTGGGCATAGCGTCACAAGATCATAGTTCACGTCCTCGTTTTTAACAAAATTCCAGGCCTCCAGTTCAGCAAACTTCTTAGATCCTCGGTAACCGTCCGTAGGATCAGAAGCGCACGCTTCGTCATATGTAATTGGATTCCAGTCTTCAGCTGTGTAAGTGAAGATTTCGTCAGATGTTCTGTTGACATTCAACACCGATGCGAATGACGAGGTTAAGACAACTCTCTTGACTTTACCAGATGCCTTAGAAGCCTCCATCATTGCCCTGGATCCGGAAATAGCTGGTAAAATCAGTTGTTTCTTGACATCAGTGACATCATAGGTAAAAGGCGACGCAACGTGTATCACCCCTTCACAATCTCTGGCTGCTTTATCTAGTCCTGCTCCGGACACTTCAAAGTCATCAATCAGTTCATACGATAATAAATCCTTCTTTTCTGGCCTGGCTTCAAGGAACTGTCTGGCTTTAGCCTCTGACCGGGCTGCAATCTTAACTGGAATGGCTCTACTAAGAAGCTCGTCAACAACATGAGCGCCAATAAATCCCGTAGCCCCGGTGACCAAAACTTTTTCATAAGACGTCATTCTTCTTTTTGTTCTTGTCAAGCCTTCTTCTATCTATCAGTTTCACAGCTTCAAAAACATATACCGAAATACCTAAATAGTGGAAGTAAATATGGATAGCACTAGTACTAACATACATAAATTCACTGGGCGACCCCCACTCTTTACTGCCTCACCGGCCCCCATTCCGAACACCCCACAGATGTGACGTTTTCCACTCCCTGACTCCTGGAGGCGGACCGATATCCGCGAAATCGAGAAAGTCTGACGTGCTTACGAAGTTTCAGTGATTTGAGTTATATTAATTAGTAAAAACAAGAAATTGCTGGTGGAGTGGGATAAATACGTATACTTATTTTTTCATAGTTGACCTAGTAGGTCTTGCAATAATTTAAAATCATAAAAGTCCGCCACATGCTTGTAAATAGAAAGCGTCTTTAAAACTTCATTCCGGGGAATGGTTTCCGTCCACGAACCAGAGCATTCACAATGTGCGGAGAGATCATACTCTCTAATTTTTCTACATTTCTCACATTTCAAGTCCTGTACCTGATACAGAGTGACCACTCTTTCAACTTCCTGGACCAACCTCTCTTCCAACGATACCCTCTTGTAGTTTTTGCCACAATTTTCGCAGATGAACTCATAGTAAGAAGATGCACCATTAGTTTCCTTCCTAGTGAGATCATCGTTACGGCAGAAATCAAAATCTCGAACGAAATTGCACCTCTCACAAATAACTTGTGGCAGTTTTAATGAAGCACTAGGATTTTTGAATTCAGCTTCCTTGCTGAATTCGCGCACTTCAACAACTTCAAGTAAATGCCGTTTTAACAACTGATTCTCCAGAGTGAGGTCCTGTGAAAGTCCGTAAATAGCGCAAAGCATTTTGATGTACAGGGTTATGACGTTCCCAGTTGAGTCAACCGAGCCAGCTATTATCGGACTTGTAAACTCTTCCATTATCACAGGATTCGCTGCTCCATCATTGTACCTCTTAAGTAGGTGCCTGATCCTCTTCAGCAATGGCTTTTCCAGATTCCTCAATACACCCTTTCCAATGTGATCTAGATCGCTACCATCTTCAATGTCCGTTTGCGTTTGACCACGCTGAAGAGCAGAACTGGTAATTTGTGTGCTTCGCGGAGAACTGCTGTATAAACTCAATGAATTATTTTGTTCATTCTTGGCTTCAACATATCTCTGCAAAAATTCTACCACCCAATCTTCGAGTTCTGACTGTAGCATCGGAGGTAAAAACTTCTTAATATGCCAGTTGGAATAAGTTCTCAAGGCAAAATCCGCTGGATCTTCTGGAATATCTTTACAACCTTGGCCTCCAAAGTTCACATCATCCATCCACAAAAGCGTATCCCAGTACTCTCTTATATCGATATCCAAAAAATTAAAAAGTGATTTCGACCGGATGGATTTTACCAAATAATTAGCAAAGGCATAAGTGTTCTCGATATTTGTTTTGCTAGTACAAATCAACACTCTGTTTTGATCGGCATAAACCAAAGATGACCCTAGCTTTCTAAACTCCCGTACAAGTTGTACAAACGCCTTTTTAGACAAGTTCTGAACATGATAGTACAACGACCTATCATAGAGATACGAGTCCGGTGATGCAACCCATTTCAAGAAACTATTCACCATCATATCTGCATTTAAGTTTTCTTCAATTGCCTCGTTCCACCAACTCTTCACCATGGAGCTCAACACCGTTAGTGCAGGGCTTGAAAAGGAATTCTCAACAAAGGAAGCTAGTTCATTTGAGTCAGCTTGAACCGCAGTACCAGCTAAATCTGTGCCTTCGGCCTCATTGATTATAGATGCGGTTAGAATAGTATTGACCGACAGGTTTCGAATCTCTAGTTCCACACACACCTTATTGTAGAGACCCGGATTATTAACCGTAGGCAGTTCAAGCGGATCCATAGAAGGCAATACGCTGTCTTTTTCGGAGCCACCGTTATCCGGCATTGGCGACGGTGACCACCACAAAACAATATTGGAATCCTGCAATTTTCTAGCGTATAAAATGTCAATCAGATAGCTGGTGTCATCAGAACGCAGATTTCCTAATGGGACATTACTGTAGTTAGCCAAGTTTGTCAAATGTGACAGCCATTGACCAAGACTGGTGTAGGCCTTAATAATTCGCCGTGCACAATCCTTTTGCCAGTTCAACGTCGCAGGAAGGTTACCGCTAGATCTAATCTCAACAATTGGAAAATCGTTTAGACTTCTTACAAGTTTCCGCAATCTGGTAGGATAAGCTGACTGCAGCGATACCAAGGCTCTTGTGCTTTTTTCACTGTGAAGTTTTGAGAGATGCGTCCTCACTTTCCGGTAAAGAGTTCTGAGATTATCAAAATATTGAACATTGAAATCCAGGGTGCTTTGATATTCAAAAGAGTTCTCATCCAACTTTTGGCGGTTTTCGAAAATCTCTTCACTATACATTCGTTTCATATTCGGGAACTGTTGTGACTGAGACGTCGGACGCGAGACGAACACCTCAGCTATTGAGGACCAAGCGGGAATGACACTTATAACTTGGATATCTTTGGACGAAACATGATAGATATGAATATGATCAAATTTTGCACCAGACAGGTATTGTCTAGAACCTGTTTTGATCTGTCTTGCTATCAACCAATTTTTTTCAAATCCACGTTCTAAACCTTTCCCGAGTAGACCTGGCTGGGAATCGTCCAGTGTACACTGGGTACCAATATCTAGAAGAGCCCGTTTGTCAAAATCAATTTGAGATTCATAAATACCCTCGACAGAATGGTGTTTCAAGATACTGTCTGCTTTGTTCATTTCGTCTTGGTAAGTTTCTTCCGGCATCTCCAACTTAAATAGATGAACCGAACTGTGGCCGTTAGGTAAACTTTGGTTAACCTTTGTGACGCTGCAATTTTCAATGCTACCAGATGGAAGTTCCTCTGTTTTGAAGTTTACAAAGATTTTCCGTTGAATGTTAATTCGCACGACCTGGATCTTGTTGTTAATATAGACGTAAGCTCTGACTTGTCCGGGTACATCACTTGGCCGATACTGTAAGATATGCCACGAACTACCATAAGCCTTTTCTGTCTGGTTTCTAAACATACCAGCAAGTCCCGTGTTATGCTTAATAGAGCCATTTGAGCCGAACAAATGGTGCCTCCTCTCTCGAGCTTGTTTCTGGGCTTTCCATTTTTGTTTTTGAAACTTCAGCCATTCCCCATAATCCTCATTGGGATCTGGAATTTCGGACGGAAGAGAAGCAATCGGTTCCTCCAATGGCTTTGGTCCGTTAGCCATTTGTGCGTTTCTCTTGGCAGATACTTTTACATTTCTTTTCGCTTGAGCTCCTTTGTCGCCAATATCCTCTATGTCCATTATTTCTTCTTCTGGACTCTCAGAACCGCTACGATTTCCTTCTACTCGATTATGAAACCGGGCATTTTGATCTTGAGCTTTGGTAAAAAAAGTACCAATGCTTTTTTGTTTTTTTGTGCTCTTAGATGCAGCAATACGCTTATTTAACCAATCTGGATGTGGTAAGCGAGGAACCGGATTATCAAAGCCTTGATAAGCTGCAGGAATGGTAATAATTTTTTGCACTGTGCTTCCGAGACGTTCAGTATAATAATCCCAGTCAATGATAGCCCGGGGATCAAAATCCGTAAGTGAAGGGTCTTTCAGCCACTTCTTTAAATAATGGCCCTTCACATCGACATCTGCAGAAAATATTTCGACTGGCACAGCTCTATCTGTCACCGGAGAGCCCATGGGTTTCTTTGAAATGATATATTTACAAGCCAACCCTTTATCTTTTACCATTTGAGAGCCTAAAAATTCTGCCAGTCTTCTAGCAGTACAAATGGAGGTTGATTTCTGGCCTTCATATTCCTCCAAGGTTTTTGACATACTTCGATTTTCAGAAATAAGGTCAATTAGATCATTGTCTTCAAGTGTAGCCCCATGAGACATCAAGATATCTAGCCAGCTGTTAGCTACCTTAGCCACTGCTTTATAGCATTCCTGGAGAGTGGTACCTTCCAAGAACACCTTGAATACCTGACTCTGAAATGCTTTGATCAGTCTCAATTCGCCTCTTCTTTTTATCTCAAATCCCTTCAACTCAGCCAGCGAACCATCGTCATTGAAAACCGCATATCTCTTCTTTAACCCTTTGTCCTCCTCTTTAGATGTCGGCAGTATCATAGCCTTATAAGGTCCATCAACTTCAAAAAAAATACTATTGTCGCTGTGAGTTTCATATTTAAAAGTTTTGTCATCAACCAAGGTTTGATATTGATGATTTGTAAACTTCTCATGAACTAAATGATTCAACATCACACAAGGATAAGATACAGGCAACTTTTTTCCGCCTTTTAGTTTAAATGTAAAGTCTTCAGGAAAAGAACCTGGCAAAATACACCAAATACCATCTGTATCCAACTCCAGGGGCCTTCCCAGCCGCTCTACCAAACTTCTAGCAAGCTGGATAATAGTCGCTCCTGTTAAACAAGTGACACCGGCCATTTCCATAGAATACCATCTAGAACCCTTTCTCATTACGTAACCATAAAAGGAATTTAGAATGACCTTGTGAGCCAGTTGAAGTGAATCATATAACACAACCATTTTTTTGGCTTCCTCTTTTCCTGTAGCATCACTGGACGGTATATCGTCAACTTTCTTTTTCCACACTTTTTGTAATCCTTTGAATTCATACCGTCTGTCCCTGAATGAACGTACAGTATTCACATAAAACGGGTTTTCACGTTGGCAGATGATGGCTTCACGTTCAATGGTTTCTGTCTGTTTGATCTTGCTATAAACCTTTTTGGAGTATTCTGTCAGTCGTTTCTTTACTTGGGTTGCTTGCTCAGCAATTGTCAGTTCGTCAAAGCTTCTTGGAATTTTAGAAAACTTTTTTGGTGGAAATGTTTCTTTTCTGAGCGATTCTCGGATCATTAGATACTCTTCTTTCTTTGGTGGAAAGAATTCGCCTCTCCACGACCACGGTAGACGGCGGTCGCAAGTCTTGCCAGGTCTATTGAAGTCGCAGGATGCACAATCTTCTTCTGAAATCATGGAATCAGGCTGCAACCTGTTGGTCGTCATAATATTCGGATACATAGAAGCAACATCCACGTGATAGATAGATGGTTTCTCATCCCTCTTGGGAGCTTCCTTCAGCTGAAGCAAGGCGCTGACAATCTCATTTTTAACTTCATCATAATTCTCAACATCATCCATGCTTTTCTTACCTTCAACGACGATACTGAATTTCAGCGCTTTATCTAGCTGTTCTAACAATTCGTCTATGGCAGTAGTGTCCACGTTGAAGCTAGCAGGAATGTCGCTTCGAAAGACGCCAGCTTCCAGTGACTCTACGTGACCCCCGACATAAGTTTCACTCTCTAGTAAATGGCCGTTGTAAAACCGTTCCGCGGGCTCCTTGTGTTTATTAGGAAGTACAATGCCGTTTTGAAATGCCTGAACCATCAATAACATTTCACATAATGTCCCTGTACCCTTTCTCAAAGTTTCGTCAGGATTCAACGGGATAATGTTGCATAGCGAGAAAATAAATGGGTGAACATATTTCATGTATAAATAATAAGTTGCAACAGCATCAGAAACAGAATATTCAGCCATCACTTGTGGCTTTTCGATAGCATAAGGAGTCATGAGTTCTGGATCAATCTCCAAAGGATTATAACCTAATTTCGCCGTTGTAACAGCCTTCAGACCCTGACTACCCTGTGGAAGATAACTATCTCTCTTCACCCATCGAAAGCAATCCATATGTACGCAGTGCGCAGATTTATACTCATCCTCATTATCCTTTTGGAACCCGATTTCTTGGTAGATATCCATGCCATGAAATCGGGCTCTCGCATCCACGAAGGGCCAATCGAAGAAGTCTCCGTTGAACGTGGCAATAACGGTAGGTTTTTCTTCCCTGATATGTTCGAAAAACCGATCTAAGACTGCTTTTTCATTTTCTTCATTAAAAATAGTAAATAGCCCTGGAAATTCAGGTTTCGGCGTATACTCAAAGTCATCAATATCCTGTGACACAATTTCCCTATTAGTTATAAGGAACCCTTGACCATCGATCATATACGAAATCATCATGATCTTGTCAACGGTGGAATCAGGGAATTTCAGAGGAGATTTTGTCGTTTCAATATCGTAAGCCATAACCACAGGATCGGGACGAGACACTCTTTCCGGCATCTCGATAATCTCGATATCGCCATGGTTAGCTTCAACCGTATACCATTTACCGATCCTAATGTCTATTGGAATTATTGTTAGCGGCCTATAACTTTTATCACGACAGGAACTTACTTTTATCGATGGAAACACGGACATGATAAGGAACATCATATTCATGTATCTCAGTGAGATAGTTCTCAGGGTCCCTTGCCTTGGTAAATGGGTTCTCCGACCCGTCTAATGCAGTCGCCAAAGATAGTTCAGCATAACTATCTTCCGTTTCCGATTTTTTCTGATTTTCTTCGATGATTGGCATCAGAGTCTTCCTAGCTGCCAATAAGTCTGATACATTGTAAAACTGTAGCTTGATAACTTTTCGTCGACGACCCAGTAAATGATTTGGCAAACTGAGGTCTTCTTTCTCCAGGTGGTCCAGCTTTTTTACCACTCCTTCTAATTTTCTTCTTAAATATTCTTCGACTTCTGACTCAAATTCATCCTTCTCGGGTTAGCACAGCATTAGCGAAAAAGTCGAAACAAAACTTACTTTGCACGAAACCAAAAAGTATGGGTCAAACTTAAGGGTGGCTTTAAAGCTTCCACCCTCATCATCTAAAAAGTAATAGTCTACAGCCGCTTGACCGCTTTTCACATCATTTGATTCTAAAAGGGTCTTGCAGAGAAATTGTTAGTTAAATAACCCATAATGTGCTGACCACAACATACTGTATGCATATTTATTAGCCATCCAATTTTTTTGCCACCGGACTCAAATCTCTCGAAGCCCATCATATCGTCGAGTTTGTCTGTCATCGCACTTTCATCGAATCTACTGCCCAAAATAGAGGCATCTGCAGCAAGTGAACTTTCATTAATGTTAGTATCACGATCCGAAGAGGGTTTCGCATATCGCGACGCCCTATTCACCTGAAATCGCTTATTAGACGCCATTTCCAACGGAGGCTTGACACACTTCAAAGTGTTGAAAAAAAAAAAATAAAACTAAAACCTTTTGATCGGACGCGTCAACCCAAAATTAATTTACGCGTGCAAATCGAAGCGTGTCGCGTGTTCCTACTGACCACAGATTTTTAGTTTTTCCATCTTGCCGAGGTGTATTGAGTATTTTTACTGGGGGCGAATCTATTTCTTATTTAACTCTTGGAATTCAGAATATATGCGCGATCATTGAAAAATGCTTTTCTGTAGCTCCATGTATACGATCACTATTGGTAAATAACATGAATTCTTATTACTCTTCGCTCGGAGTATTTTATCAAAAACACTTTCGTAAGAGTGAGAAACTTAACAAAAAGAAAAATCTTGCAGATAGTGTTCAAGGGTTTGTAGCGAGGGTCAAGTATGTGCTCGGGATAAAGTTTAGACTAGCTCAGATTTGCAGAGCATATTATGAATGTGTTCACTTCCTATGTGCACATACACACGCATATCTATCTTATTTATGCATACCCTGGTACGCATAAGTCAATCGTTTGGTGGATAACTAGAGAATGCTGACAAAATCTCCTTTATTGAATGTGTATGCATACATTACACAGCAACAGTTTTTATGGAAATTGCCTAATCTTGTAGGGAACATTTGAAATTAATTTTTATACAAAGACTTCCTTGTCGAAGAGAAGCCACAAGAGACTGTTTTCCTTTAAAATATTAAAATTTTACAAGTAAACTAATCATCGGTTCGAAATTAAGTCTTGGTGTCCTTGTATCAAATTTATACCCCCAGAACAGGGTATTCTCGCAGATATAAGGTGATCTACTTATAAATATACTGGGAAATCACATTTGCAATGGTTAATCAAAAGAGAGAATGAGGATCTCATTATTGTTCAATAATTGTGCTATTTTGACAAGTGGCGTACTCGGAGAGATTGCTACATCCAGCGCGCAAGCTCAACTGGCACCAATTATGAATCAAAGTGACACAGCAGGGGTGCAAAACACTTCATTTTGTGGATTATGCCCATTTGGTGGCTCTGATGGGGATTCTGGAGGTTGTTGTTGTGACGGTGGCTCTGACGATCGCTATGATTGTTATTATGAACATTCAAGATATCGAGGTTATCATGGATCACGACCTGGATTAATCTATGAGGAACACTCTAGCGGTCGTGGATGTGTCGAGCATAATCGTGAGGCCTACAGGCATCCGGTATATCGTCGTCCTGGTCGACCAGGTCGGGGATGGGCAGTTATGAGATATAGCAATGGTACAACTGTGAATGAGACCATCTGCGACGATGCAAATAACGGCACCATGAGTGATTACGACGAAGAGTGCAATACCTCTGAAAATTGTTGCTGCCAACAAGAGTGTGCAGGCGGGACAAAAAATGACCAGGATCAGAGGGATGAGTGCAACTGCGAGATTTTGGAAAATCAACAGAACTGTGAAGAAACTGAAAATCGAAAGGAGTTGGCCGGTGTGGACAATGGTATGAACACCAAAAGGGAAACGACAGATATTACGTCCGTCGATACATCATCCCTTGGTATTGACAAGGTTTCACAACATGCTGGTTACATTGATGTAAATAACAACAGTAACCAACTATTTTATTGGTTTTTTGAGTCTAGAAATGATCCTAAAAATGACCCAGTTATCCTTTGGCTCAATGGCGGTCCGGGATGCTCTTCACTTAAAGGAGCTCTTTGGTTAAACGGGCCGGCAATTGCTCAAGGAGACGGTAAGATCAGGCACAATCCGTACTCGTGGAATAATAATGCGAGCTTGATTTATCTCGATGAGCCTGCTGGCGGAGGGCTTTCTGTCGTTGGAAAGGATGTGAATACAACTGCAGAAGCAGCTGAGGAAGTATATGAATTCTTGCAAAAATTTTATTCCTACTATCCCGAATTCGCTGATAGGCCGTTGCATATTTCCGGACAGTCAGATGCGGGCCATTATATCGCAGAACTAGGTGCGAAAGCGATTAACGAACCAGATGCAAAGTTCAAAGTTGGCAGCATCATCATAGGTAACGGGTTAATCAATACGCCACTACAATATGGTTATATACAACCGATGCTTTGCGGAAAGGGAGGACAACCACCCGTATTGAGTCAGGACAAATGCGATTTAATGGCAGAGCAAAGTCCGGAATGTGTAAATCAACTACGACGTGCTACTATTGCCGGAAAGACGAATAATAACAGTAATAATTCTGAAGTTATAAACCACTGCAACAGCGTTCTGTTCGAACAAGATACCAAAAACATTATGGATACTCAGCAGCCTTGTTCAAACAAGACACAGAGCTGTTACCCACAAGATGACTACATTGCACAATACATAAACCAAGAGCATGTGATGAAATCCATTGAAAGTAGAAAACAATACTTCACGTCATGCAATCTAACAGTCAATGCCCTCTTTGATGCATCAGGGTCTCAATTGGGAGATAATTCGGCAAATCTTACCACTGCCCTGAACTCGGATGTTCCCGTATTACTCTTCGCCGGTGAAACTGACGTTCTTTATTCGTGGCTCGGGTTAAGAGAAGTTGCAAAAAATTTGGCATGGAAGCATCAAGAACAATTTTTGAATGCTGAACCTCAAGAATGGACCATTAACAATAAAAGAGAAGGAAAGGTTCAGAACTATGACAAACTTACGTTCCTTCGAATATACAACACCGGCCATTTGGTTTCAGATCGTAAACCGGCACAGGCATTAGATATGATAAATAGTTGGCTCAGGGGTGATTACTCTCTAAATTCTACGCATGCGTAGGAGGAGATCAGGTTGTGTGATCGTTAGATCTTCGTAGCCTGATTTTTGGGTTTAATACTTTTCCTTTATTAAGAATTAGAGTAGTGGAGTATAATTTATTTTTCTTTTTCTTTTCTAATCTGGGTCAAACGGCGCAGGATCACGCAATATACTACCTGAAAAGCGACTCAGGTGCTGATAAAACTCCATATGCATAATAATAGGCTAATATCGATTCGGCTAAAGTAAAATGATTCAGCATGTCTTAAAAAAAAAAATGCGTGTCTTGCATTAAGCCTGACCGCCGCGATGATCTTTTGGGAGAGATGATGCCTTTTCGGTTGGACTTACCCAATTTCGGAAAAAAAAAAAAAAAAAATTCTGCATGCATACATGCTTAGATGACTAGTATATATGTATTACAGCATCCCCCTTTAGAGCATGCGTAGAGTAGTTTGCATTTTGGATATATCATGAATAAAACCGCTTCAGAGCACACCAGTTTGCTTGGAGACGTGGAAAATAGGATTGTCTTGGAGGGCCAGCCCTCCACAAAACAAGAAGAGTTCGTCTTTCTGGTCAAAAATTCCATTCCGCTGTCAGTAACATATCTTTTGCAATTCATGTTAGCGGCAACCTCTATCTTTGTGGTGGGACATTTAGGAAAGGACGAACTGTCCGCCATGTCATTGGCCTCGTTGACCGCCGGCATTGTAGGTTACGCGGTTTATCAGGGGATAGCTACCGCTATTGATACATTAGGTGCTCAATCGTACGGTAGAGGAGAATATGAGTTAGTCGGTATTCAGGTGCAGCGTTGCATTCTATTAATGTTAGTAGTAAGCATCCCAATCAACCTTTTGTGGTGGTTTTCAGAATCCATTCTTTCAGCAATCGTACCTCAAGAGGAAGTAGTACAAAAGGCGAGCGTATGCCTAAAGATTCTCATATTGGGGAGTCCAGCGTATATCATATTTGAGGCACTAAAGCATTTCCTTACTTGTCAGGAACTTTATTATCCAGCGACCATCATCATGTTCATAGCTACGCCGCTGAATGTTTGCTTGAACTACATCCTGGTATGGAACAAAGATATCGGCATGGGGCTGTATGGAGCGCCAATTGCAGTTGTTATTACAGACTGGTTAATTGCAACGCTTGCAATGTTGTATATCAAATTCATTAACGGGAGCCAATGCTGGGGAGGGTTCAGCGCACGTGCGCTCAAATATTGGGGTCAAATGTTGCAGCTGGCGCTCCCTGGACTACTGATGATTGAAGCTGAATGGCTTGCGTTTGAAATTCTCACCATACTTGCAGCACAGTTAGGGACTACGTATATTGCTGCCCAATCCATTCTCGGATTGGTTGCCAATATTGCCTTTCAGGTCTCCGTGTCTGTCGGAACTACTGCTGGTACCAGAGTTGCTAACCTGATCGGCACTGGGTCTAAAGGGGCGGCTAAGATTGCAACTACTGTCTCATTACAGGTCAGTTTAGTGCTTGGTATATTCAATGCGACGTATTTAACGTTGCTTCGAAAGCCAATTGCAAATGCGTTTACTTCAGATAAGGATAAGGATGTGTCGGACGTAGTAATTGCCGTCCTACCATTACTGGCCCTGTATCAAATCAACGACAGTCTCATCGGTGCATGTAGTGGACTCTTAAGAGGTCAGGGTCGTCAAAAAATTGGCGGTATGGTCAATATGGTGATTTATTACTGTGTTGCTTTGCCATTAGCCTATTACCTCTGTTTCGCTCAAAATTTAGGCATATATGGACTTTGGGCAGGAATGGTAGTTGGACTTGCTATTATTTCGGCCGGGCTATACTATTATATCAGAATATCGGATTGGGATACCATTATTTCTACACAGATTAGAGAGAAATGAAGAAGTCTTTATATCCTGGAAACAGTTTGTTATAGCCCACACCCCCAGCTTGTGTGACTGTGGTTGTATTTTATAGATGTGTTATATTTATTGCTTACGTATGCATATGTGGATACATGCATCCTGTAGCTAGATCAATGGAACGTTTTGTTATATGCATAGCATTGAGAATAACTGCAACAGCACTGAACCCAGCTACGCGTTCCAGGTACGGATGGATCTAAAAAATATAGCATTATAAATTGCCCTGAGGTGGACCTCCTTACTAAAAACGCACCAAAATAATTGGAGGCACACACAGCAATTTATCTTCTTTTTTTAAATAAAAAAAGTCACCGAGTTTTCGCAACCGTGAGCTTCTTCAAGTAGCACTAGCGAAGGGGGTACTATTCCGGGTAACGTTGTGGAGTATCTTCCTACTCCCGACCGCGAAGTCGAAGATGGTAGCTCATCGGCGTGTCGGCATTATGGCCAAGTAATCATAAAAACAGATAACCACAAAACAGCAGTAACGAAGAAACCCCAACAGGTGTAAGATGTACTCTGGTCAAGCAAGATCGCCTCCATATGGCGACGGTTCCAGCACGGATACTCCTCCGTTGCATCATCCGATTCCACAACATCCAATCCCACCGTTTAGATCACCACCTCCCACAGAAGGATACCAACGGCAGCAGAGCTCAAACCCTTATGTACCCCAACAACAGACTGGTCCTGATCCTAACGCTAACAATAGGAATTTCGGAGCAGGTCCGTACTCAAATATATTTAATGACCCGAGTGCTCAAATCGGGATTGAGGTTGGCCGGAACGCGTTGAATTATGGCCAAGAATATATTGGGAAAAACATCAATCAGTATGTGTCGGTTACAGCCTTGAAATATTATTTTCAAGTTTCAAATTCTTATGTCCTGCGAAAAATACTACTAATACTCTTTCCGTGGAGACACAAGCCCTGGACTCGGACTCTTCAACGATCTGATTCTGGAGCTATTGATGGATATGCAACCGCTCGTGAAGACATCAACGCACCAGACATGTATATTCCTGTTATGGCATCAACTACTTATATATTGCTCTCTTCAGTTTTTGCTGGGCTCCATGGTACTTTCCACCCTAAGATTCTTGGCTATGTAGCCTCCAAAGCCATTGCATTCATGCTTGTCGAATTGATGCTATTGAAGTTGGGCACTTATCTTCTTAGTGCGGGTTCAAAACTGTTGGATTTTGTTGCCTATTCCGGTTATAAATTCATTGGGATTACAATCAACATGCTAGTGGCTTCCCTCATTTCGAATTCGATAGTCCGTTGGACTGTATTTTTATACACTGCGAGTTCCAACTCTTTCTTCTTGTTAAGGTCTCTTCGATACATCTTACTTCCTGATAATAGTGTCAGCTCCACCCACACAATCAATCCTGGGCAAAGACAAAGACGAATACAATTCCTATTCTTCTATTCTTTTGTGTGTCAATTCATTTTGATGTGGGTTTTGCTTTGGACTTGAAGAGAATGTAATGAAAGATAAAAATAAATAAATAAAAAAGAAGTTGACCTTCTGAATGGTGGATGTTACAATAACTTAACACAATTGATAAAAAATATATATACTAATAATATACTAATAATAATAATAAGACTTTGAATGTCGACTCCCTCGCGATTGTTACCCGCTCAAATGATTCAGACTACAAGGGAAGTGAATAGCAAAATTCAATTGAGATATTCCTCTAATCTAACGTCCGCCAACATGGTTCAGTTATGCATAAGTCAGACCCAAAACCCGCTGGTTCTGTGTATTCTGTGCTGTGTAGTTTCAGTACCGGGCCTCAGCCGTGCGCCATTATTTTAACTTTCCCGAATGATCGCTCTCATTAGTATCTAATTTATAACTGGACAAAATTACTACACAACACCTGCAGAATGTCGACAGATTACTATCTGTTACTTGGGGTATCTCCCGAGGCGCGAGAGAGTGAGATCAGGCGTGCATATAGAAAAGTGGCCCTGAAATACCACCCGGATAAGAATCCTAGTGAAGAGGCGGCGGAAAAATTTCATTTGCTTTCAGTGGCACTTGAGACTTTAACAGGTCAACAATCTAGAGCTGAGTATGATCGGCTGAGAAAAGCAGAATTGGACCGAAAGCAGCGTACAGAGGCGTTTGATGTGGAACGACGAAAGTTGAAAGAGGATTTGGAAAACCGAGAGAATGCGGCAATTCGGGCTTTTGAAAAGCAAAGAGAGCAGAAGCGAAAGTTAGAAGAATTAAAAATGGAAGGATATAAAAAGAGAAGAAAATACCAACAAGAACAGGATAAAAAAATAGCGGATTTAATAGGCGGGAACGAATCAAGGTTTACAGAGCAAGATAGAACGGTAAAGGTCAGATGGAGTAGAAAGAATGGTGGTGGAAATATAACTGCTGAAGATATAAAAGACGTTTTATCTTTGAACTATGGGCAAGTAGAACATGTTGTAATGGGGCCTACAACTGAAGGGAAAAAACAAGCGACGGCGTTAGTTGTGTTCAAATCAGTTTCAAGTGCGTTCTCTCTAGTAAATTCAGAGATTGACAGGGATCAAGATTTGTTTTTGAATCTAATTAAAACTATCAAATGGGCTGGAAAGGAGCCGGATCTGAAAAGCGTACAAAAAGAGGAAGGATCTAAAGATGAAAAGATCAGTTCTACAATTGATAAAAACAGTGAGGACTACATGGATATTACTTTGATGAGATTACAACAGTCTGGAAACTAACGCTTCGTGTGCATACGTTCTCTATTTAAAAAATAATTATTTATTTATGCATATATGTACATGTGTCAATTTTTTAATGATACTTTAATGATTTCCATCAATATCCGCACTCTATGTCCCCATCTGTTCGGATTGGTGAGCGGGTGGGGTATGGTGAAATTCGCCCGATCCGCGGAGAAATCAGAACAATACTGCCGATTTTGTGTCAGCCCCCAATGCCATCAGTTCGGAACACCGAAAAACTAGTAGTGCTATCTCTTCACGGTATAATTTTGGCGGCAGATTCGCCCTAACAGTCTGGTAACTATAGTCTAATCCTCGAGTTATCCTTCTACGTTTTCTACGAGCGATGAGGGGTAAGGAAATATGGAAGCGAGTCCACAAATTTATCTTTCCATATGGTCTTGGAGGTGTTGAAGCTAAGCGTCTGTTCAAGGGCTGGCTTTCAAGCGTCATCTGCTTTGCAATTCCCCTTATTATCCCATTAAATGCCAAACTGGGTAAGTCATCATATATCATTGCGATTGCAGCTTTGAACCATCATCCTGCTAGGCGGCTTGGTGCGATGATTGAAGCTGCGATTTTGGGTCTTACAGGAACTGCTTTTGGAGTGGCCTATTTGGTATTCGGACAATTTATAGCAAATACGATCGCACAGTACAGTGGAATGAGGAATGCATTAGCTTGCCTTGCTATATTGGAAATGATAATGCTAACAGTTCATGCGCTTCTTAGAAGCTATTCTTTGCGATTGTTCAATATGGTGTTCATGTTCTTTACTGTCGTCCATTTTGGGTTTCTCTCAAACCTGACAACAAATTATGGCGTTCTTGCTTCAAATTTTGGATATCCTATCCTATTGGGAATTGCAGTGTGTTTTGTAATTAACTTGGTGTTGTTTCCGGAATTCGGATCAACTCATCTCGGTACTTCGGTAATCGAAGCTTTGAATGAAGCTCACAGCCACGTTAATTCAACAGTTCTATTCTTTACCGGTGGTAAGGACGGGCTTGATAAAGAGTCTGTCAATTCGCTCACGATGAACAACCTCATATCTCAAAAGGCTTCGTTGAGAAGCAGATTGGCCAATTGCAAGTCTGTTCTTACTGAGTCATTATTTGAAATATCATTCTCCATTATGTCGCCTCAAGAGCTAAAAAAGTGTCTTAAGGTGATCAATAATAGCACTATACCGCTGAATGCTTTAGTTGGAGCCTGTGAATTGGAGTTTTCACTGCTTGGTGAATCTCATTTAAGGAAAGATCTCCAAACAACTGATGAATGTGAGCTTCCAAGTAGACCAACATCATTTATCGAGTCTATTAAACCGGCTAGGGAAATTGCACATGGAGATGAGAAGGTACTTATGGAGTTTTTAAAAGGGATCAAAACTCCCATTTTGAAACTTTCAGATGCGATTTCACAATCCTTTAATCTGGTGAAATTAGGGATAGCTTACTCATACGATGTGTCCGATCATAAAGTTGAAATATTGTCTTCTGATTCAGGAAACCATAAAATTTCATTGGAATCTATCGATAATGTACTACAAGTTATGGCTGATGCTATTACGTTGTATGATGTTACGGTTCCTGCATCGTTGGAAAAAATTACATTAACAGATAGATCAGGCGTAGCAGTTGGTGACGAGATTCTCATGCCTAGAGAAGAGTTTTTCTTAATTTCTTCCTTCCTTATGAATTTTAGAGAGTTTTCAAACGCAATGGTGAATCTGTTGAATGAAACAAGGCTTGTATTGAGTACACGAAAGAGAAGAGAAAACGAAAGCATTATATTTGGTCGCAGAATCTGGTTTTCAGGATTTTCTAGCCGTAAGGTTTTTAAGAAATATCTGCTTACAGGAAATGCAGAAATGAAAGAAACCGATTTGAAGACAACAAAGACACACACAAAAAAGGAAGCTAATACACCTATACCAGCGTCTGATCCGCAAGATAGCGATGTACAAGCTGGTGCGAATGGATTAGAAGACAAAATTCCGAAAAGACACAAGCTCGCTGATATGGTTGAATTTCCACTAAAGTACGAGAAGCATCTGAAGTACACTTTAAAATTTGTTGTTCTTCTCATGGCAGTAACGTTTCCAGCTTTTGCCCCAAGTACTCGAACGTGGTACATTGATATAAGAGGTACCTGGGTGGGCTTCATTGCAGCTATGGCTATGGAATCTTCGGTTGGTGGGACCTTTAAGTTTTTTTTGGCCAGGTCTGTAGGTGTGGTTTTGGGTTCCTCCTGGAGTTACCTAAGTTATGTTGCTGGTGATTATGCTAAGAATAGATATGTGATGACTGTCGTCTTTGCGATTGGAATTCTGCCGCCATATTACGTTCTGCTGAAAACACCCTATCCTAAAGCTGGTATGATCGCTATCATTAGCGCCAATATGGTAGCATTGTCTACTGTGAATCCAACTGTACCCGGAACTATTCTTGAAAATTGGGCAAAAAGATGCCTGTCAATGTTCATAGGTGGATCAGCGGCTCTGCTAGTTCAAATTTCTTTATACCCCATTAAAGCGAGAGTCGAACTAGTGAACAACATCATCTGGGGTATTCAATATTGTGAACGATTAGAAGCTTTGATTGCATATGGAATTGACCAAGCGGAGGTTACAAATACTTCCCACACATATCAACAGGCGTATGAGTCGATCAACAAGTTCTGTACTAAGGCAAAAGTTGTCTTAGGAAATGCAGAGGCATATTTGGCGCTTACAAACAGAGAACCAAGGCTGAAAGGGTCTTTCAGCGACCTGAAGAAGGTGTTTACAGAAATAATTTTTGTTTTACGACAAATTATTGAAAAATTTCAAAATATTGCTTTTTTGCGGAGCCAGTATGGCACTGCTGTTGTGGATGAATTAAATGTAAGTTATCTGAAACGCACACAAACTCAACCCTTAGCTAATCTGACTCTTTCTTTTCTCAGCAATTCGTATATATCTATCGACGAGAATTATATGGGTCACTAACTACAACATTGAGGGCTGTTCAAGAAGCGTTAGCTAATAAGACTGCTTTGCCTCAATTTCTCCCTAGCTCGCGAATGGCTCATTTACGGATAGTGAACCGAGTTCGAGAAGTACTCTCATACGAGCGGGCTAGCCGGCCAAACTCACGACCAGTCTCAAGACCAGGTTCTGTGCCACCGTCCACGTACGGTTCCCTGAAAACAGGTGACGGACCAAGAATGATCAAACAGAAGTACATGAGTTGGAGCGCTTCTAGCGCGGCATTAGAAGAAATTGTCGAGTACGTTGAAGAGTTGATTGAGTTGGCGAAGTTAATGGTAGGGGTGAATGAATTTCGGCATGGCTTTTTAAGTAGGCCTCTCTATGAGGACTGGGCAGCAGAAGCGGACACGGGTGCAAAGGCAGTGAAGACGGGTAATAAATCTGCTACAAGTGCCGGAGAAGAGAATGCGAATAGCACTTCTAGAGCTGGTTCGATACATGAAGATAGCGATTTTATGCCTAAAAAGCTTCGGCAAAGGGCCTTTTCACTTATATCAGATCAGCCACCAGTTGAGAACGATGGCCGGCCAATGGAAAGCATTTTAGCACCGCATTTAGTTGTTTCTAACGAAAGTACAAGATCTTCGGATGAAAGTATACCGCTAACAATGAAGCGGATTGCCAACCGCAAAAAGAAAACGGCGTAGTTTAATAAATTATTATTTATTTATTTTCAGTTTTTCAATCTATTTCAATTACTTCCGGCGAATTGCTTTGGGTCCTTTTCCCATTACCAGACGGCGTCCGTTTCGTAGATTGGTCTTTCCGTTTCCGGCTCTGTCGTAATGATTGCCCCTGACCCTGGAAATGAATGTTTTCAGATGTGTTCTCTTGGTGCTCTCTTTGTATTTCCTCTTCATTGTGCTTCAAAGGAACAATAGGGTACCCGAAAAACAATTGTCCGTAGGGAAGATCTAGTGGGGGTGCATCGATTGGTGGTAGTTCTTTCAGGGTGGTATTGGCTTCATTGTCTTCCGTTAAATCTTCACTATGAACTGATTTTCCAGATAATTTTTGCCCTCCTCCACTGAACGGATTTGTCTTTTTATTTGCCTCATCTAACGTTCTTCTGGCAAGCTTTTCGTATCCAATAGTGTTTGCCATCGTACCAACAGGGGTAGCAGTCGTCCGAGATGGAGGGGCAGAGGTAGTTGGCGACGGATCAACATATCCTACCGGCGGAGCGAAATCGACTTCCAAATCCGTCTCAACAACGCATATACTGCTCTTGTCTGATTCCGGTTTCGCCTCTAAAACCTTGATGCTATAAACCTTGTCATTGTAGTTAATTTGGAAGATGTCTCCTACTGTCAACGTGCTGAAGTTTCTCAATGCATTCTCCAATACTGCCTTTGGATCAGAAATATTGAGGAAGTCTGTAGACTGAGGCTCTATTTTGACAAAGGCACCGGAAGGTAAATCAATAGATTCGATTTCGATTAACGAGCCAGGTGACACCTTTAAGGATTCCATCATCCATTGGGGAAGGTATACTCGACCTTCTTCTGCAATAAACTCCAGAACACCAGCAAAAGTTCTAGCAGAATTCTCCTCTGCGGTAAGCTGGAAAAGCATTGGATATGTGATATGTAGCATTGTAAGCTTGTTCAGAGCACTAGGAGGCATCACAATTTTGCCTCCGTAATTCAATTCGTCCCGCTCTCTGCCTGGCATCATGGCAACTGGAAAGCATCGGAAATATTGCTTGAATCGTTGAGGCGCTGTTGGAAGGCCGCCAGGAAACCCTTGTAAGCCCCCGAGTGCTTCATTGAATGCAGAAAACTATATACAATTAGCCAAAAATAATTATAATAATAATTAATATGCATGTGGGAAATAAAGCTTACCATTGTTTAAGTGTGAATGTTGAGATTTATGTGATGTTGGTTTGGTGCGGACAGTTAGGACAGTTATCAAAATAGACTACTGTTCGGCGGAGTGGCAATCGCGCCGGAGCGCGACTGTTAGGGCTAAACTTAAGGTGTCCTGAACATCGATGTCTACAATCATATATACGATGGAAAGGATGGTTTCTTTGCTTATGGGGTTGGCTATGTTACATTCCAGTACATTGTTGATGGAATATGTGATTGACCTGTTAGCCAATCCAATTTAGAGGCACTAGGTATTATATAACCGACTGCACTCTATATATGAATATACTCGAGATGAGCCGGTGCTAGGGTTCTTAATCTATAATTGGGTTGTCAATTCAGAAATAATAAATTAGATAAAGGTATGGAAATGAATTAGTAGACATATAAAGATTTGTAGAAATGTTTTTAGCATCGAAACGGATTTTGGAACTTATATATATCATCCAAAGCACTTTTTCTTAGTAATTTGTCTCCCACCGCAAAACTCTTCCAAATTTGGCCTCCCATTTTAGTTACCTCACCCTTTATTCGAACCCACACCACTTTATATTGTTTTCGGATTCTGCATTTGTTATTTAGCGTCGGAAAAAATTACTGATCGTGGTTGAGCTCGAGTCTGTGTGTACCTGAGTACTACTAGTGAAGAAAATGAATGAAGACGACGGTATAACAGCAGAACCAGGCAACGTATTTGCCGATGACTATGACTCTGATGGTGACCCAGAATGGGGCGCTCTAAATGGCACGTCTACTAACCGCAATGGCAATCCACCAACCGATCTTCGAGACATCTTCAGTGACGCAGAAGAAGATGATGATGATTACAATGAATTCGAGGACGAAGAAGAAGAGAAGAAGACCAAAAAGCGGGGGAGAGCCGGTGGTAGTGCCAGTCAAATTAGTCCTGAAGTTCAGATGCTATTGTCAGAGAGTATCTCTTCGTTCGGAGCTAAGGACTATACAACGGCACTGGACCTTGCGGAGGCTGCTGTGCAAGAAGATAAGAATGCTAAGCAGGCTTATATGCTACTGGCTGCGATCCATGAAGAATTAGGAAACATGGAGAAAGTTCGATTGGCTAAGGCAGCAGCTATGTATCTGGATAGAAAAAATATTTCCGGCTGGATGGAAATCGCTCAATTAAGTTTGGACTCCGGGCACTTATATGATGCTCTTGAATTTTATAGTCAGGCTGCCAATGTGGAGAATACTAATATTGACGCATTGGAAGGGAGAATTAATGTGTTGGAACAGATTGGAGACTTGCAAAAGGCAGTCGAAGTACTAAGAAAGGTCAGAAAACTGAAACCAACTGATCCTACGACGTTAGTTAGGATGTCCAACAACCTCATTGAATTAAATAAAACATCTGAGGCAGTATCGTTGTATGAGGATTTACTGGATAGAAATCAGGATCCCTATATTGATAAGTCCCAGTTGCAGGAATTCGGATTTTCAGAGTTAAACGTGTTGATTGAATTGTATTTTGTACAAAGGGCGTGGATTAAATCAATTAAAACCATCAAGAAGGTATCAAGATGGATCCTAGAACGTGGAAACGAGGCCTTTTGGGATGACTTGAAAGATGATTCAGAATTTGACTCTAGGAGATACCGCATCAAGCGGCTGGAGAAAATACCATCATCCTATAATAACCCAGAAAGATTCAATCTTCCAATTGATATTAGAGTGAAGTTGTTGCTTTGCCGACTGAGAGTGGGTGACGAGGATGAAGCGTTGGTGCACCTAGAGTTCCTTAGAGAACTAAGCGTGTCTGAATATAATGACCTTTACCTAGAGGTTGGGAAGGCATTGCAGCAATCTGGGTTATATGCGGAGGCTCTGGAGCTCTTTATACTTCTGGACAACGCATCAGAATATTCAGATCTTTCAATCATGGCAGCTATTGGAAAATGTGAATTTGAAACTGGTGAGATTGAACAAGCTGAACAAACGTATAGAACAGTATTGGAACACGACCCAGATAATATTGAAACGATGATTGCATTAGCAGAAATCTTCGGTGCTACAGAAAGAGCCGAAGAAGCAAAGGAACTCATCGAAGACGTCACCCGTCTCCGTGAAGAAATGAACCAGGAAGGATCTGAGGAAGGAGACAGTCCTGAGCTGAAGATTGAAGAAGATGAGGATTCGGCGTTAGTGCCGGTAAATGCTCGGCCGCGTAACAAGACCATGCAGGCAGCTGAAAGGCGAAAGATGAAACATCGAAGACTGACAGCCGGCGAAAGGCTGGCTCAAGAACACAAGGCCACGGCGATAGTAGAAGATACCTATGCTCAATTGGCAAGATATCATGCCGGTATGGAAGCGGGTAATCCCGCAGCAGTCTCTGAATGGCTCAGATTGGCTGGAAAGCTCGTTGACATGTTTACGTCAATTAAGAAATTCTTCCCCAGTGATAAGAATCGGGTGTTTACAGGTATTGAGACGAAGAAACGGAAAAAGGGAACAATGAATTTGGACGAAAGACTGGAGCAAATTCGGTCACGGCTTGATGAAGCAGAGCTTGAGGACGAATCGGAAGAATCTGAGCCAACCCAGCTCGTCTCTTTCAGGGGGCTCGAATTTTCAGCGTGGTTTGATTTATTTATGAAATATGCTTTATGTTTGACATTTTATGGCGATCCAAACGGTGGTGCCTCGGCTATGCGTCGTGCCAAAGCCGCAAATGTGTTCTACCAAGATAATGAGAGGGATGAAAACATGACACGAGTCTTTTTGGCTGTGGCCTATCATGGAAAAAATTATAAATTGGCAAATGAGTGGATCAGATTGTACGGCAACGCCCATCAATTCCACAATGGGGTTTTCAGATTGTATGGTGCGATGCTGTCATCAGGAACAGAAGCTAGTGAATTTTATCACGCTACCAATAACCAGAAATACATCTTGCGGCAAGTTAAAGCTGTGGATTCGATTGTTCACAACAAGTCCATTTCAGGTGCAGCTCGAATTATTGATCAAGATATTCATCTGGAAAGCAAGAACCCACTGTTGTTAACCCTTTATGCCCATATTATGCTGGTTGGAAAATCCTACGTTCCTGCATTAAATTATCTATACGGTGCTATATTAGTGGCACCTAAAAATTGCCTGATTATATTCACTATTGGTATTGTTCACATCCATCGGGCAATCCAACGACAGACAACTAACCGGCATCTGCAAATCGTCCAAGGTTTGAATTACCTTCTCCAATACCATGATCTGCGTTCAAAACAGGGGGTCGGTGAAGCAATGGAAGCGGACTATAATCTCGGCCGAACTTTCCATATGCTGTCCTTGCCCACGCTTGCCACTGTCTACTATCACAAGGTTCTTGAGTCACCAGAATACGACGACATGGATCCAATATACGATCTTCGAAATGAAGCAGCATATAATTTGCATCTTATTTATGCAACATCGGGCAACGGTGAGTTGGCTCGTGATATAGTTGATAATTATCTTGTAATTTAAAGTAAATTCCAAATTTTGTCGGTTTAATCTTTTGCTGCTACCACCAATTATCCTCATTCAAGAACGGATCATAATTAAGTCTGTCAAATTGGATTATTCCGCCCACTGTATTGTCAGCACATCCAACGGTCAATGTTCGTGCAGACCCGCTCGGTCCATCCGTGAACCCTAGGCCCACAATATCTCCCCATATATCGATTAGCTGATGACGTTTAAAGTCGGTTTCCGCATCCAAGACTGTTACATAGTCGATTGGCTCAGCGAAAGCGAGATACCGACCAGATGAATCGAAAGTCAATGACCTGACAGCACCGCGTAAATATGCTGGTGCGATGGCAAATGCCTCAATAGGATTGCGCAAATCGAATACCCTCACTGTCCCGTCTTGGTTTCCAGTGGCTACAATATTATCTCGCGCTGACCACGAACATGCAAACCCATAATCCTCATGGCCATGTAAATGTAACACGGCCGAATCATCGTTCGATCGTTTATCTCGAATCAACGCAGTTGGAGTGTCTCCCACTAGAAGTTGCAAAAATTCAGAGTTAGGAGAAGGTGAGATGCAATTTATGGGCCATGAGAAATCTATAGAGGATGTGATCCGGGTGGAGGTAACGTCCATGCTGCGAACGCAGCAGTCGTTAGATGCAAAAGTAATAGAGCCATCGTTTCCAATTGAAATATGATTGGTAATACCGTTGGCGCAATGAGTTAAGTGGCCGAAATGGCTTGATCCAGTGTCCAAGGACTTGAAAGCATATTGTCCATGAAAGCCACCTGCAATTAAGATTTGATTATTTGCAGATAAAGTAGATATCCGCATTTGTCTGGTGTCAGCCAACGACAATACTTCAGATATAGCAGTTTGATCAGAGCCATCAGGATTAAGTCTCAACACCGTGCCATTACGCTGAGAGAGGTAGATATCATTTTTGGTCACTGGACAAATCAAATTCCGGAGTTGAAAATGAGCCATAGCAGGGATCGGCTTGGTATGTGTACCGACAAACTGAAAAATGTCAACACTTTCCCTATCAACTGTTCCCAGGTTACTTGTGCAATGTTTCCTCATAAAGCTGTCAATTCTGCGTTGCCTTAAGTCTTGGTACGTCTTGGATGATGTTTTTAATGGTACACCTTGTTTATCCATGGCACCCAGATCCGCTTGGCATATTTTATCAGGCCTCTGCACGCTGTTGGTATGGGCCATTGTAGGGTCTTCAATTTCTGCAGAACAAACGAAACTCAGAAAATCGCTGTCCTGTTCATATTCCTCAAACTCCAGATCAGACATAAAATCTCGCATGATGTTGTATGCCTCTGGATATCTCAGCAGCCCGTCATCCTCAATATCCTCTAGATAATAGTAATAGTAATACCGTTCCTCATCTAACGTCGTCTGTTCACCTATCAGATCCCCCATGTCTCTCAACCGTGCGTACTTTGTTAACGTTCACAATAGAGGTTATATCACGTTTGGTACCGGTGAGTCCCAATCGTCGGAGAGCGGGCCCCGCCCCACGAAAAATTATGGCATTGTGGTGGGTTAAAAATGTGGTATTACTACACTACGGTGGTATTCTGTTTATATAGTAGAGATAGTTTGTAAACGTCTTTTTTTTTGTTTTTTTTGTTTTTAATGTCTGTTCCATTCGCCTTCTTTTTTTTTTTTCTAGTACGGTGGTTGTCAGGATTTGCGTTGTGGAGATAATGCATTTTTGCATGCATGCATACCCCTGAGTGAGAGCCGTACAGGACGCATGGATGGTTTTTTTAGGCCGGGAAATAGCTTAGTGTGTAGCTCAAACTAATCTATTGGCAATAAAAGTCTATTATATATGGTTTAGAAGACTGGAATTGTTGAGAAGATTGAAAAGTCAGAATAACTTCTATTTTTTTTTTTCTATTTTTTTTATTTTTTTATTTTTTTATGTTTTGGTCATACTGCTTACTTTAGTTTACCAACGCTTTTTCCATGAACGCACAGGTAAAGTCTGTGTTGGAGACAGTGGAATGGAGGTCTCTGGCGTCTTTGGCCACATTCTTATTTGCCTTGATCACTTCAATTCCGGTAGTCTTATATCCCTTCTTTTCGTACAATGCCTCTAACTCATGCTCTCGAATAACAGTCAAGTAAACCTTTTTGATCCCGATCTCTCGGGCATGGCCCTCCATTAATTGCAAAAGAATGGTGCCATACCCACTGCCGCCGTATTTGGGCACGACAGCAAATGTACCCAACTCACAGAACTGGCTAGTGTCCAAAGAGCTGTCTGCCTGATGCTTATACGGTTTCAAACTCACGGCTCCTACTGTCTGGTAGTCTTTCAAATGTTCTATAAATTGCTTGATGGCTAGTCTATGGCTGTCGATTCGATCGTTCAGAATTTGAACTTTACGGCCCTTGATTTCGACGTGCGTACCATCTTCTAGAGCGCCTGCCACACCCGACTGTATTAAGATACCCATGGTAAGGAGTCTACGTTCTTCGTATGTCTTACATGCATACTCTCCTTTCATCTGAGATATGTAGTCAAACCTTGGTCCAGGAATAATGTTGTACTTCTTGTGAATGGACAGGTACGCCTCGTTGATGACTTCCATTACATTGTTGAATATTATATCTGAGATAGCGTCATCGAAGATGGTTTCATAATGGAGTAAGACCAAAGTCAAATCGGACATTTCTGCTGGTGTCACAGGGCAGATTTAAAGAATATGCATATTTTACCCGAGCTCGAGGAGACACAATAACCCCGCGTATCGGCGCGAACTGAAAACAGACAGTAGGTATCGATAGCATACATCTGTAGTCGGTATCTGGCTGAGCACGGTCTGCGGGCAGTCTTCTTGTCTGGAAAAACAAAATCATCCGGGGAATCGTATTTGCTTATTAGAGGGGGGAAAGAAGGCTACGTGGGCCTTACAGAGAGCAAGGGAAATACGTTCTGCGCGATCTCGGAGGTCTTTTAAAATAAATAACTTATGAATACTCTACGCCCTATGCAACATCCTCAATGACTTCTTCGGTGTTTTTTAAATCAATCTGGTCATCATGGACAACCACAGGGTTCGGATCCTTGCAAATAGAACTTATTACCTTGGACTTGGCTTTAGCTTTTTTGAGCCGTTTTTCAAAGTCTTCAACATCTGCTTCTCCATTGGTCATGGGAACATCCTTTAGGACATTTTCGAACTGTGACAGATGTTTCTGTGCCTTTTCGTTGCCTTCAAGTTTGTCTTTCCAAATATCCAACCGTCCTTGTAATATCCCAATGGACAGAAATCGCTGATAACCTGTCTGCAGGCCAAACTGTTTCCCTTCTAAAAATCCAGCATGCTTTCCGTCTTTTTTACCTTCTTCATATCCTTCGTTATAGTATTGTTCTTCCAGGTTCAACAAAGGGTCGAATATATCCGTTGACATCTTTGGGCGTAGCTACTGAGCTGAAAACGTCAAAGGAAATTTGCTTGGAACGAAAGCCTCACGTTTTTGTTTTTTTTATCTCACTCAGACACACACAAACATACCGAAAAATAAATGTCCAACGGCAGGTTCGACCCATTAAACCCCACTAGGCTGTTAGAGGATACTGGTGATGAGAAACAAACGGAAGAAGAGGCACTGTTAGAACAGGATATCGAGGGTTCAACTAGAAGAAATAAGAGGGGAGTAAAATTGGGAGTTGAAAGTGATACCTCTGAAGAAGACGAAGATGATAATGATAATGATAATAAAGATGACCGAGACAATGACGACATGTTTGCTAGCGAAGAAGAAGAAGAAGAAGATAAGAGTAAATCTAAGTCGAAAGGTAAAGTTCAGTTTTTAGATGTGGATCGACTTATGGAGGATGGTGCTGATGACGATCGATATTCTGAAGATGATAACGAAAGCGAAGACGAACAAGATGAGGTCACCGAGGCCAATGTAGATATCAATTACTTTGTAAACCCGGATGTGGAAAGCTCACGCGACGCTGACAGATCTCTCAAAAGTACTACAAGGAGGGAACCGAAACTTGAATCATTTAATCTTCAGAATGATCTTGAAGAAGGCAAGTTCGACGAACAGGGCAATTATATACGGAATGCTCAGGACACAGCAGCCCATCAAGATCAGTGGCTAGAAAGTTATTCAAAAAAGGATATTATCAGAGCTCGTAAGGCTCATCAAGATAGAATGGACAAAAATAAACAAGTTATGGAAGAGGATGTTGAAAAGACTGATATACTGGGTAAATTGATTGAAGTTTTGGAAGTTGGTGAAAACTTGTTGGAGGCTCTACAGCGACTAAACAAGAAAAAAAAGAACAAACAGGAGGAAACTGTTCGTAAAGCGACAATTGAATTGATCACTGAGTGTGCAGAACAATTAATGCAATTAGGAGTCGCTGACGTATATGATAAAACTAAGGAAGAGCTTTCTAGAGATTATACACGAGAAACAGGTCAGAGCTACAGTGAACGAAAACGAAAAAGAAGTCTGAGTCCAGAAAATCGGATAGTCGGTGACAAAGACGAGCAAAACAAATGGGAATTTAAATGGGAATTGGGTGAGGAGGAATCACACGGGCCATATTCCACCGAGGAGATATTGGCGTGGATCCAACACGGCTATTTTGATGAAAACGTTCATGTTAAACAATACCAAGAAGCTGATCAGCAATTCATTCCAATCGGTAAAGCTAACTTTCTATGATTCTCGGGCAACTATAATGCAGTCATGGTAAAATCATGCTCAATCCCAGGAGTCACGCTCGAAATGAATTTTAAAAAGATGATCAGATACTGATCCACACGGATGGCAACATCCTGTTCATTCCCATGATGTTCAATCTCTTCCCAGTCATCGTCATCAGGGGGCTGTTTGTCAGACGACGATTCTGCTAGGCCGGTTTTTGCTAATCTCTTTGATATCTCGAGTTCTTCCATGTCCTGTTTATTCTTTAAACGTTGTTCAGCCCGATCTAGTAAAACCTTCATCACAGACGAATGCTTGCAAGGATGTATTGAAATCAATGTCAAATCCTCCTCAAAAGGAGCGCGTTCAATGGTCACAGTCTTATCTTTATAGTCTGCCACGATGTCTTCAAACATTTCATTGGGTGTTAGTGGTCCACCGTTGTCGTTGAATCCAGATAAGTAAATCTTAGGCACACGATACGAAGTAGAATAAGTAATGTAAAGATTGTAGGTTCTTGGGGGTGCCTTAGTAGTGTCACTATTAACGTGGTGGCGATATGTCTCTGTGTCTTCATCTTCCAAGTCTTCTTCCTCTAAGTCTATGTCTACAATTTCTTGTGGTTCGGAAGAAGAGCTCGGATCACCCACCGCCACAGTGTTATGGCTGTGGTTGTGGTTAGAGTTATTGCCCGTAGTAGTAGAGACCCATCCTTCGGCGTCATCATCGTCTGCTTCTACCAAATCACCTCCTCCTTCTGTAAACGCAGTCGCCCTGACGTGGCTTGGGACATGCTTGGTCACTAAGTATTGTTTGTCATCCGGTAAAAAGTCTCTTCTCTTGGAAGGAGGTGCAGAAGCCCAAGTCCAGGTAGGGAATTTGTACACAAGGTAGTCTCCAGCAGTGACAAACTCCGCTGGAGTTATTTCCCCAGTAGTCTTGAAATTTGAGACATGCGATACTGGAGTTAGGTATTCTCTCAGTTCTCGAAACGAAGATAATGTGTTTCGCAACATCTTGTTAGGATTCGATGATTTTAAAAGTGTGTTCTTTCTTTATCGATAAAGGCTGTAGTAAATTGGGCTCAAGTATATTAGCTATTGTCCCAAGCGGCGTCCGGTGACCCACCGTGACACACGCCGGTCCAATCTCCGCAACTACTAATGCGGAGTTCACGTGCTCGTTCTTGAATAAACTCTGCTCACATTTCACTCTGGAAGCCACTGAGCAGATTGGCCCTCAATCTTGTGTCTTTCATAGTTGTATAGCGTTGAGAATATGGTTATGTGTATATATATATTTTTTTAAAAAAATACCAGATTATGCATAAGCATACTTATCTAAGAATTTTAAAAATAAAATCTGATGCATATACATGGAATAAGTTGAAAGATGAAAATAAATAAATAAAACGTAAAAAGTATGCATAGAAAGCAAAAAAAAAAAAAAAAAAGGGAAAAGAAAAATAAATAAAAAACAAAAGCAAAAGCAAAAGAAAAAACATTAGACAGTTAGCCCCATTCCAGCAGCAACTCCAGCTGCCAAAAGAATAAAGCATTTTGGAGCCATAATCCTGTCACCTCGCCCGGCCTGCACTTGTGCAGGGATGCTGGTAGCAGCTGGGCTGGGTGCACTAACTACAGATGTTACTCCTCCAGCTGGATCAGATGATGGTGAGTTAGGTGCCGGTCCCATAGAACTCGTAGCGGGGGCAGTGACAACGGAAGAAGCAGGTTGAGTAACTGCTGTTGTTACCGCTGAAGACACTGCTGCAGTTGAAACTGCTGCTACTTGCGGCTGTGCCCCTTGTTGGCGGGACTGTTGATTTTGATGGTTTTGCTGGCCTTGTTGTCCACCCTGACGACTGTGATCATTATCGCCGTCATCATGATCATTGTCATTGTCATGATCATCATCACGATCATTGTCACGGTCATCTCGCTGTTGTCCTTGTTGACCTTGTTGACCTTGTTGACCTTGCTGACCTTGCTGACCCCCCTGATGTTCATGCTCATCGCTATCATTGTCATCTGGATCGTTACCGTTTCTGTCTTGTTGATTAGCTTCTCTATCATCTGCATCTTCTTCTTGGGGTGACCTTTTTCCAAGGAGACGGTCACCGTCAGATTCTTCAAGTTGAATTCCAATCATTTGGAGAAGGTCGTCGAGCAGCTTGGCAGGATTGACTTTTTCCACGAGATTTACCGTACTGTACTCGTAACTGATTGTATTCACGCTTGGAGGCTTAGGAGCCTTCAGAGTATTTTGTTGTAAGTCCTTAACGATAACTACCATTTTGAAGCAGGTGTCAAAGAAAAATATAATAGTAATAATAGTGGTAATAATACAAAGGAGAATAGACTGCCTTTTATACCAACCCTTTCTGTTTTAAGTTTCTTGGACAGTAAAGTTCAGTACCTTCCTGACCCGTTCAAACATCGCGATATTACATGATGTAAAATATTATAAAAAATGCATTTCATAATATAAATTATACAATTAACTGTGTTGTTCCACTATTTTCCAAACTAGTGAAAGTCTCTATAGAAAGCACAATCGATCTGCGCACTCAATGATTCATCTACAATCATACAGCAAAGGAAGGCAAGTCCTGTTCCTTTCAATGCAAGCCACTTTATTTTGCTTTTGGACTCAGATAGCTTTATGCACCCCAGATAATAATTTTCATAAGTTTATTCAAGTACACCAATAAAAGTTAACTTGCTGAAATAAAGGTACTTCTTTTGTTCCTAATTTTGGAACCAATGGGAATCAAATAATATGCATAACTAACTTTAGCTAACGCCTAAATGAGCTTCTTTTGCTGGTGGTTCTGTTTTCTGTCCACATAGTAGGCTTGTTATTTACATTTACACATCTTCTGCATAGTATCACAGAAGAAAAAAAAAAAAAAAAAAAAAAAAAA
>JAJLUR010000085.1:0-10426 GCA_030674225.1 Blastobotrys terrestris | reverse complement strand
CGTCAGACGCCATCGCAGTCGGGCCGATGAACCTCTCTGCGCCGCTAGCGCTAGCGCAAGGTGAGCATGATGAGTTAGTGCTCCGATGAGCAACTTTTTATAGCCATTTTATGCAACTTCTAAGAGAGATTTAAGCAGCTTTTATTGGGCGTGTAATTTTCGCAACAACCGCAAGCACACTAATACGTATAGACGCCAGTATTTTCAATGTCAGAGGAATATTCAAAACCTCGCAGCGAAAGTGAAAATGCCCGATATTTACGGCAGAGAAGGACTCCTCAAGGCATAGAAGATATAATCGACGTTCCAATGGCAGGCGCTGAATCAGAAAGTAGCAGTGGCGAAAGTTCGTCAGAGTCTTCATCTCTCACCACGCCTGACCAGAGTCAGGAAAAACTTCCGCGTAAAAAATCGTCCAAGAAGCACCATCAACGTGAAAAGCATAGCAAGGAATGGAAGCTGACTCAAAGTAAACGACTTGTTTTCGTTTTTGGTTTGATCTTTGGTGTGGTCATCGCATGGTACACGGCTCAAAATCAGGAATTCGTCACCATGGATATGCTCAACGACTTTTCATTTGATTCCCTGGTTGGCGAATTCAGGGATATGCTACCAATGGGTATTGTCCGCGAAGCTCAGGACATCGAGAAGCACCATGCTGTTCGTCCTGATTCCTTTGCAGTGGGTAATTATCTGCGGTCCGAAGGCAAGGCTGAAAAATTCCCCGTTGTTATAATTCCTGGTGTAATCTCCACGGGTTTGGAATCGTGGGGGTTAGAAGGGACAGAAGATTGTCCAACTCAATCTTACTTTCGAAAACGCCTCTGGGGGAGCTGGTCAATGATCCGGACAATGCTTTTGGACAAACAATGTTGGCTCAAGCACATCATGTTAGATCCATTAACCGGGATGGACCCTCCAGGGTTCAAAATGAGAGCTGCCCAAGGTATGGAAGCGGCAGATTTCTTCGTACCTGGCTATTGGATTTGGAACAAAGTATTGGAGAACTTAGCTGCCTTAGGCTATGACAGCAACAACATGTGGCTCGCGTCATATGACTGGAGATTGGCTTATCCCGATTTAGAACGCAGGGACGGCTATTTCAGCTCTCTCAAACGCAAAATTGAAGAAAATAAACAGCGCACAGGTTCTAAATCTGTTCTCACTGGTCATTCGATGGGATCTCAGGTTATATTCTATTTTTTGAAATGGGTTGAGGCCGACGGCAAAGGTTATGGTAACGGGGGTAAATCGTGGGTTAATGACCATATCGAAGCTTTTGTGGACGTTTCTGGGTCAATGTTAGGTACACCAAAGGCGATTGTCGCCCTGTTGAGTGGCGAAATGAGAGATACTGTTCAACTGAATGCTTTAGCTGTTTACGGGCTGGAAAAATTCTTTTCGAGACGGGAACGAGCGGACATGTTGAGAACGTTTGGAGGGATTGCTAGCATGCTACCAAAAGGTGGTGAAACTATCTGGGGTAGTCTGACAAATGCACCGGATGACTCTACTAATAACTCCATATCCTATGGTAATTTCATCCGTTTCAGGGAATCGAATACTGATTTCTCTTCAAGGAACTTAACGGTTGCTGAGTCTATAGACTATTTGTATGCTCAAACGCCCGAGTGGTTCAGCCGAAGATCTATAGAATCATATTCTCATGGTGTTGCCCGGACACGACGAGAGATAAAAGAAAATGAGAACAACCCAACCAAATGGGTCAATCCTCTGGAAGTAGCACTTCCTAACGCACCAGATATGAAGATTTACTGTTTCTATGGTGTGGGAAAGCCTACAGAACGCTCGTATTATTATCAAGACGAGACTGACTCCGAGGCCAACCTTAATGTGACCATCCAGCGAAACGATCCAGATGCAGTCGTCTTGGGTGAAGGGGATGGCACCATATCTCTTATAACTCACACAATGTGCCACAGATGGAAGGATAAGGATTCCAAGTTCAACCCTGGAAACAGCCCGGTAAAGGTGGTAGAATTGCCTCATCAGCCCGACAGACTAGATATTCGGGGTGGTGCCAAAACAGCTGAGCATGTGGATATTCTTGGCAGTACAGATCTCAACGAACTGATTTTGCGGGTTGCAGCTGGAGATGGCGGAAGTATCGAAGAGAAAATCAACTCAAATATAGAAAGCTGGGTCTGGGATATTGATTTGGGTGAGAACTGAATTGTTTTAACCACACACAGCTGTAACCTTAATAACTTGGGCGTTGATATATTATTTATTCCTAGCACCAACTGTAGAGTCAAACAAGAAAAAAAAATAAGATTAATTACATAGATTACGTCAACATCTTACCTCCATTGACAGCCTTACCAGTCTTCTGGATAGTAGCCAGAACCTTCTCATAGCTCAGCTCTGGGACAGTCTTGACGTACACTGACTGCTTAGGCAATGAGATGTCAATGTCCTTGACCCCTTCTAATCGGTTCAGAACCCGGTTAACTGCTCCAGAACAGCCTATGTTGGTTAGGTAACGGTGAGTTCTTTATTTGTATAATATTCCTTACCTTCACAGGTCATAGTTACGTTGAATTGGTATTCGTGGTCTGACATATTTGTGGTTATTCGTCTCTATCAGGATGGTAGTTTCCTTCTAATCAGTGATAATTTGTGGCTAGGTTTAATCAGCAAGGCCCAGTCCTCTTTTTCCGGTGCGGTCTCGTCTCCGGCCGGCCCTGTCACGGTAGGTGACGTGATTGCAGCTGTACCGACGAGGCCGGGCAGGACCCGTCCCGGAGTGGTCCAGCCAAAATTAATCTGGAAAGCTCACCTGCCCACATATATATGTCATATCACGACAAATGCAGTTTCTAGGATGTGTGTCTGTCGCAGGGTATTCAACTTTTCGTGTGTGTATGCATCGAGCCTGTCTATGGTTGAGTAATATGCACATATTCGTCAATAGTAGTTTGAAAGCTTCAACGCATATGCTTTTTTTTTATTTCACTTCATTTATTAACTACATATTCGTACACGTTTCCACTAAATATATGCGTATGCATTCCTAGTAGTATCTATATAGTAGCTATCTGTATATGCGTATATAGAGCTATGTATGCCTCTGCATATTTGCGCAAATAAGTTTTTGTGAAGACCTTATATGCACATATGCATATGCATAGCTAAGAGGAGCTAGCTACTTCGCTAGTATTAAGAACGAGCTCTAGCTAGCTAAACCTACGTTTCACTCTGAGTGGCATAGAACAAGCAGATGCATAGCTATTAATTTATCGATCGACTCACGCGCTACCCGCTCTGCGTCTATGCATATCACCATCAAGGTGGGGTGGGGGAGCTGCAGTGTTACTCAAGTATCCATATTCCACTACGTTACGTTATTTTAATATAATCTATTATAAAATATATGTCCGTTATACTGCAAGAATTTCAATTAACAGCATAGTCTAATTGGCAGCAAACGATTCAGCATTTCGGATCAATTCGTAATAAAACACCACCCCTTCGATGTGGCTGCTAAGATCCACGCGTTCATCGATGGAATGCTCGTTAAAAGCATTAGACATCCTGGTAGGGTTGAATCTGTAAATATTTCTTGTTAGGGGCCAGTAATGTCTGGTGTCTGTGTTACCAGTCATGATCCCCGGTGCAACAGTAAGTGGCCCATTAGATGTTCCGTAAAAATCCTCAAAAACATGCCTAGCAGTGCCCGCTAAAATATCCCAAGTAGGGTTCCCGTAAGTCGGTGTCACAGGAGCGGGTTCCAAGATCTGTGAAGGGTTATCAATGACCAACAACCCCGCGTTGTCGTTCTTGGAATAATCTGCAATTTCTTCGCCGAAAGCTTCAAACTTCAGGCCATACTTCTTGGCCAGTTCGTCTCCAAGTCGTCTCATTTTGCTCTTCACTTCTTCTGAGTCCGATTCAACGTTAACTCTGGAGTCAACAAAAAGACTGACCTCTTCAGGAAGAGCATTGATCTTGACACCAGCATTGATGATATCCACAGCTTGACTGGTTCTGATAAGATATCTATACTTAAGATCTTCATTGAACGCTTCGACAGCTCGGTTATTCGCACACTTGGAATCCTTCATGTTAAAAATAGCTTCTCTCAATTTAGGGTCCATCGTAGTATCTACTTTGGCCATGCATTGCGCAGTCTCAAAAAATGGAGACTTTTCCGTCAACACAGAACTGTAAGGATTGGCTTCAAGCATGGTGACAAAATCAGATGCAATCCCGATGCCGGTATGATCTGGTGGAACTGAGGCATGCCCCCCCTTGGTGTTCACTTTGATATGGGTTTCAACATTACCCTTTTCGCCGGTTCCCGGAATTGCAATCAAATTGCCATCAATTTCAGCTACTCCGCCTCCTTCGTCGACAATCATCAAGATGGAGTCTTCTCCGTAACGTTTAAGCAGAGCCTCGCCAAGATATCGTGTGGTGCCATGCCCTCCTGCCTCTTCATCTGCACCAAAGCTGAGAATCACGGTTCGTTCTGGTTGAAAGCCTTGTTCCAAAAGAGAAGTGACGGCTTCAAGAATTCCAATTAGATCGTTCTTACAATCGCTTGATCCCCGACCCCAAACATACTGTCCATCAAAGTGACCACTGAATGGCCCATGTGTCCATCTTTCAACAGTTTCTTTCGGAACCGGAACAACATCTTGGTGGGCCATTAATACAAGTGGTTTCAACGACTTATCAGAGCCTTGAAGGGTATATAGCAGCCCGTTTTTGATCGTCTCAACTTGCACCGTCTCATGAACTAACGGGAAAGCCTTTCTAAGGTATTCATGGAACTTTGGAAATATATCCCAACGAGGGTCTTCGTCAGTTGGTCCCATATCATCAAATACTTCAGTTGGAACTTGAATTGCTCCCGAATAAACACCCAAGGAGTAGTCTCTATACTCTTGAGTGTTAAATCGACTAATATCACCCAAACTATCATTTTGTGGGGTCAGACTAGGCACCTGCCGACAGATATTCTCTGTATCAATGTAATTGAGCATTGGTCTGTTCTCCAGATGTTGGTTGTACCGGAAACCTAAGAACCCCGTAGCACATAAAGCCGCACCTGCCGTCAGAAACCTTGCAGCTCTACGGCCGAGGCTGGTGGAGGGCTTAGAAGAGGAAGTAGAAGGTGCCTCTACGATCGTTTCGCGTTTTTCATCCAAGTATCTCTCATCTGATATTCCCCTCATTGCTAGTGTGCAATAACCTAAAAAAAAAAAAAAAAAAAGAAATAAAGAAATAAAGAAAACAAATAAGTAAAGACAACAAAAACGGACTAGGCCCTTCTTATATGTATGGTCAATGGGGCTCCACTTTGAAATGCCCCCATGTTGAGCGGCGAATGTTATCGGCCTCCGCAGATAATCTAAACTCCCGAACCCCTGTCGGGAATTTTGTTCCGTGAAGATCATCCGACGATGACGCGAAAGAAGGACTAGATAAAGTTGAGAACTCTCAAAATGTTACGCTATATATGACAAGCTAAGGGTGAAGGGGGCAATTTGTGTAGAATGTAAAATAAACTGGCCTTGTAATTCTCTCAACCAGACGCTTTTCACTGTGTACAAGACGTCGACTAAGATATGCCAATGGGCTCTTCTACTTGAACCAAGCCGAATACTAAGATTAAAAACAGGGTTGACATTCCACGACGAGAAATTAAATCCTTGAAAGCTAGTACAACATTGAAGATAGATCTCAGATCTTGTATTAAAGTAATCCAACCTCGATATTAAACCAAGAGAGCTCCATTGACGATGATATAATGTGGTTTCCCGCCGACTGTAAGGCAAATATAATTGACTTACTGCCTTTTTTTTTTTTTTTCCTCTTTCCTTAACCATTAGATCGGTTCGCATCTAATATAGACACTATGAGATTTACTCATTCTTGGTTGAGTATTTTCACTTGCGCCAATTCAGTTTTAGCCCGTGTGCTTCATTCCCCTGATAGCGGCGGCGGTTATGTCGAATTCCCGTTCTCCGTTGTCAGACGCGAGCCAGAAAATAGCAATGAGCGGTGGAATTTGAATGCATTAGACATAACAGAGAGAAATTCTAGCATTGTAGTCCAGCCAACCATAAATGAACAGTACTATTACAGAATAGATGCCGGCCTCGGAAATCCACCTCAGGAGCTTCAACTGTTAATTGACACCGGATCATCTGATATGTGGGTATTAGATGGAAAAGATCCTTACTGTACAAATAACAGGCTCAACAATGACACGTATAATGCGACAAACGAGTTTGATTGTTCTCTCACCGGAGTGTTTGACCATGAATTATCCTCATCTTTCAGTACCGTCCACGACGGATTTAGAATTAAGTACGGTGACCATACTTTTGCAGAGGGCTCTTTTGGACAGGATGATTTAACTCTAGGAAATGTCACCGTTCATAATATGGGATTTGGCATTGGGTCACTTGCTAATTCCACTATTGGGATCCTAGGGGTCGGTCTCAAAGGTAATGAGGCAACAAAAGCAAAGAACGGGTCCAGAGTTTTTGAATACGACAATTTGCCTATCTTATTGAAAAAACAAGGACATATCAACAAGATTGCCTATTCACTGTTCACCAATAACTCTACCGCTGAGAAGGGCAGTCTGGTATTTGGCGGAGTGGATAGCTCCAAATATAGTGGGGGATTATGGACCGTACCGTTGGTTAACTTAAGACCTGCCCGACATGAGCATCCGGTCGAGTTCACTGTTGAATCAGACAAGATTACGATTTCTACCGATGGGTGTCACGAGGACGATATCAATGGGGGAAGAACCGTGACTGCACTTCTAGACTCGGGCAGTACCCTGACTTACTTACCTGAAAGGGCAGTTTCTAACATCGCCAAGAAGCTGGATGCTGAGTTCTCTCCTGAAGCAGGCGGTTATCTTATTGATTGTAAGATGGCGACAGAAAACCGTTATATCACATATTATTTCTCTGGTGTTCCCATAAAAGTGAATATCAAAGAGACGCTGTATCCGGCGATATTAAACAATGGAAAGCCAATGCTGAATGGCGATGGGAATGAAATGTGCATTTTAGGGTTTGCCCCAGTCAAGGATAGTCGTGACTCGATTTTGGGCAATTCGTTTCTGCGGTCTGCATATGTTGTCTTTGACCTTGAAGATCTGGAGCTATCGTTAGCTCAGGCTGCCACCGATGATGGTCAGGAGCCAAAGCTGGAACCAATTGAATCCACTATTCCAGGAGCTAAGCCCGCTAGCGACTATGTTCCTATTCATAGATCGGACGGATGTGGTCCAAGAGAAACTGGGTCGTCTGCGGCCCCGACCTTATCCACCAGACCACCCCCAGTACCTACGCTTCCCACACCGCATCCTGAGACTTCAGACACTACTGCTCCGGGAGGGGCGTCAACGTCGTCATCAACTACTCTAGATGAAGGTACGGAACCTACGGTCGCCCCGCCTCTGCAAGACGAAGGCGAGTCCACCACATTATCAACATCAACCACCATCCCGACGATTATCCCAGACGAGACAACCCAGGATGAAGCGGAAAGTAATCCTTTTGCTGAGATTCTGGAAGGAAGCTTGGATTTGATTGAGACGGCCACAAGCCAGATTTGGCTGCGAGAACCTACCATATACCGCACAGACTCTGCGGTTCCACGATCACTGCCGCCAAGTTCGGAGCAGATTGAGAGCAATGCGGATGTTGAAAACTCGAGCACTGATCCGCTGTGGGATCTCGAAAGTCTTCCCAGGGTCGAGGGGTCACCTTCGCGTGACACCCTGTGGGCTGTGGCACAATTGGCGGAAAATGTAAAAAACAAGGATGACGAGCTGGTTGATTCCAATTCGGAGGCAAAGGATACTAGCAATAGTAGTGTGAACTCAGGAGTCGTTGAGGCTCAGTCCATTGATCCTAGTTGGGCAGAAGAGTTTTTTTTCAATGCTACAAAATCTAATAATACAACTACTGAGGGCGCTGAAGGTGCGAGCGCTTTTGCTGCTCATCCAACGAGGTCCAATGCAGTCGTGAGTGGACTGGTAGGCCACGAGCCGATGGTAGCGATGGCGGCAGCCCCGGATGTTTCATTGTATTCTTCTAGTAGCGCTGGTGGGCAAACCAGTGGTGAACTAGCAGCAATGGATCCGATGTGGGCTGTTTCCAACATGCCCCATCAAATTGATGCCGTTACGAATGCCTTATGGGCGGTCACTGCAACGGCACCCACCTCACCACCAGTAGCAGTCGCTGAGGGAGTTGCGACGTACTCGGCTTTGACTGGGCCGCAGTCAACAAACATTTTTGCGTCTTCGACAGAGAACCAGGACTCGGCTTTGACCACAGCGTCCATGAACGGGGCTGTTTCCAACAGCAAAAGTGACATTGCATCTACAACGATACCGTCATCATCTCAGTTGCACACATCGCTCGCTAGCAATGCTGCCAAGAATGAGATTGGAAACAATGAACACATAGGAGTTGGCCCCATGGGGTCAGTGTTCAACCTCGGTGGTCACAATTCCAGCAACAAGGTTTTAGGACTAGATGCAAATATTGTCTACGACAAAGGCGAGGGAGATAGGAGGAACATTTTCACGTTGATACAAGATAAAAACTCGACGAGAGGTGCCAATGATAGTTTAGGGGCGACCAGAAGCAATTTCACTAGACAACAGCAGACGCCGCGGTCGTCATCTGCACCCCTCATACTAGAGGATATCGCCAAGAAGACGAACAACAGTGCATCCCCAGCCACGCCCAAGCCAAGCTCGACTAATGAGGTTATTGAGAGTGTTGCGGGCGGGAAAGCAATAAAGGGATATGAACAGAAGGGAGATGGTGTGCTTGAGGACGAAAAGGGAGATAATAACGATAACGGTACCGAGCTTGTGGACGACCCGTTGGAATACGAGATTGAACAATTGATTGGATTGGGTAGCACACTAGAAGGACATTGGGTTACCACTGTGCTTTCAGCAGCATTGTGTATTTTGAGTATTTACTTTTAACAACTCTTTTTATATTGCAATAATTTTTATCTATATACATTTTTCTTTCCTTTTTTGTTTTATTTTCGAAAAGATGATGTTGATATGCATATGCCGTGGTAGGGGAGGGACGGATTCAGGGAGAGATGAGCTGCCAAATCTTTGTCTCACTTGCACGGAATGTTCAGAGCGGAGAGAGTGACGATCGTTACCACCCCCACCACCGCCGCCGCCAACACAGCCCACAGCCGACCGGTCCGCCGATAGAGCATTCGGGTTTTGACCAAAATAGTGGGGAAACCACCAACACAGATCACCAGTTCTGGCCCAGAAAACAACGTTACGGTACTACGTATACAATTACCAAGCACGGGGTGTGGTTGGCCATCCACAAAGATTCGCTACACGCCACAGCTCACAGATGCATGTAGAATGTATAAATAGCATTGTAGGTCGACGCTTGACGCGACAGATGTCTATGACTATCAAACACAGCTGTATCACAATGACTGCGAAATTAATCCACCACGGGAGAGTAGGGACGATTGGCATTCCGAAGTAGTGTGGACAAGACCCACATCTGAGTTTCAAACCCTTGTCTAAAAAACCGTTATGCATTGTTCACGGAGTGCAGAAGTTAAGGGGCTCGCTTTTCCCGGCCAAGGCCCCCGTATTGTGAGTAAATACGCCGTGCAGTTAATATAGCTATGGCACACTTCCGTACCGGAGGAGGAAGTGGTGGTGGTGGTGATGGTGATAGTCGCCAATCAGTTCCCAGAATAAGCTTACAGCACAGCTTGCTTTGTGAGATCTACATTGTGAAAAAGTCTTTGTAATGATGCATTTTTGAAGGCAATGCTGAGTTGCTTCTTGCTCGCCCCCACTTTTCGAAAAGGAAAAAAAAACAAAAAAAAAGTAATATTTTTTAATAATTCTATATATGCTGGCGTGTCAAGGGGGAACACCCCGAACGTCATTGCGTAGAGAGTGTTGAAGAATTCCCCCCTGAATTCTTATCATTCCGGGGATCATTTAATAATACAATGGAAATTAAATGGAGTCAACTAGCTGGATTAGGACATTGGGTTGTATTTTTATGGTTTCAGTATTATTGTACCAGCGTATATCCGCCCCCCGGATTTTTTATCTATGAACACAGACGCATAAATCATGACAAAAGTAGTCAAAGATTTACGCTGCTCTCATCGCCTCGAAATGTAGTAGTTGCTGTAAAAGAAAAGAAAAAAAAAATTTAATTAAATCTGTGAGCTAATTTTAACCAGCTTATTACGATGCCGTTAAAAATTTTTGCACCTAAGCGGGGGTGCCAGCCGAGGAAGCTGCATGATCACATTCCCTCTTGTCTCGCGAGGTGGCCCAAGTGCGCACAGAAATGCTCCAAAGCATTTAATCGGCGCCTGCAAAAAAATAAATTATACGGTAAAA
>JAJLUR010000084.1:0-43203 GCA_030674225.1 Blastobotrys terrestris | reverse complement strand
TGCTGATTAGATTCCTACAACCACTGCCTCGGCAGGTTACTGCTATTGGCTGCAGACGAACCATCGTATATGTGAGAGATGGGAGTCTACATGCGAGGGGGCTGAAGAAGGACCCTAATGAGTACCTCACAAGCTCGACCGGTATAACATATCCGGGTGATTCCAGTACAGTCAAACCCATCAAAGACTTTTTGGGTCAAAATTATAGCATTCCAGATTCACTTGCTTTGCAGGTATTGACGCATAAATCTTTCGCCCATGGTAAAAAGCCATTTAACGAGCGATTGGCTAATTTAGGACGACAATTTTTAAGAGTTCAAACTACTGAATACGCCATTTCACAAAAAAGTTCAAAACCTACAGCTATTGAAGGAAACAATTTTGATGTCGATACAAAAGCTTTAGAGTTAATGTCGAGTACCCCGGTTTTGGCCCAAATCTGCAAGCAAATCGGTTTGCATAGTTCAATTTTCTGGAAAAAGCCAAATACTAACCAGCCTCCCGAACGGTCGGGCGAAAACACTGTATGTGCGAAAACCGTTGATGCTCTTGTAGGAGCAGTGTTAATTCACCATGGGGAGGCCAAGGCTGTGCAATTCGTAAAGCAGCACCTACTTGAGGGACCGAACTCAGTCCTGCCACTAATGAGCCAATTGTATAAATAATGTAAATAGGAAAACAAATGCTATACAAAAAAGTTAATTATTATTCTTTTCATCAGAGGTGCCTGGACTCTTTAGGCTGTCCCAGTACCAGCCATTTTTTAATTTTATTTATTTTATTTTTTCCCTCTATTTGGGACATATTTAAAACATGGTACCCACACCCCCTTTTTTTTTTTTTTTTGTTGTTGCCAAAGAAAAGGGAAATTTATTATTACCTGGTTAAATTATAATGACTACCGAGAATGAGACTGACGAAATTAATATTTATCATAAAGCTTTCCTCGAATTTCTGGCAAATTCAGCGTCGTTGAATAAAAAGGAGCCCAATAAGGCGCGACAGAAACTGCTGAACCTGTCGATGGGACAATTTACGGAATTATCCACTGACGTGTATGATGAACTACAGCGCCGTACCAGCGTCTCGTCTCCTGATCATCTGCCTGCTCGCGACGACCTTCATCCGAAGCGGAACCAAGCTCGTCAAAAGCTAGCTATCCTATCCCCCACTCGGTTTGAAGATTTGTCGGCGGATATTTTTTACGAGATCGAACGTCGGTACCCGCATTTGTCCAGAGTTCAGGTCCAATCCACCACCATTATCCCCACAAAGTCGGAGCTGGTAGAGGAAGATGACAGTGAAGAAGAAGAAGATAATGATGATGAAGGTGGAGAAGAAGGCGAACATGAAAAAGAGCATGATCAACAGGGTGGTCAACAGCCCGATCACCAAGCCGATCGCACCGTAGAACCGGAACTAGAACCAGTTGACCGGGAATTAGAACGCGAGGAAGAAAAGCTTCCACGTCCGAGGACATTAGATAGCATAGCAGAGGAAAGCCCTCTAGAATTTAACAGCACGAACGACTCCAACAATGCGACCTATAATCGGTTATCCGGCCAGATAACTCCCCCTGAAACCGTCAGCATGTTTCCTGATGGGTTCTCAAGTGACGATTCTCTTCGTGATCAAATTAAAGACAGAGACGAACAAATACAGATGCTGGTGGCTGAAGGCTCCAGAATGGACGAAAGCATTAATAAGCTCGAAGCCCAACTTGCTGAATCTGAAAACGTCAAGAATTCGCTTGTTGAGGAAAATTCTCGACTGGAGCAAGTAATAGATGAGCTGGAAAATGAAAAGGAGCAAATGAGTATCGAGTTGCGAGAGCAGAAAGATAGATATGAGGCTGATATTTCTCGTTATCAGGATCAGCTGAAAGACACCGAAAGAAAACTCGCTGACGTGGAGGCTGAAAACGTGAATATGAGGGATAACAATTCTGACCATAAATATCAGAAACTTAAGAAGGACCACGAACGTTTGAACAAGGAGCTAGAGCAGCAACAAAAAATAACAGATCAAGTCCGCAACGAAGCGTCAATGTTCCTGGAGGAAATGAGAACGCTATCCTCACAATCACTCGATACCGATAAAATGCAAGAACTAAAGGTAGAGCTACAAGAATGGAAATCGCGCTATATGCGAGCCAAGAGCCAAGTCAGGGACTTGCGTGCGTCAACCTATGGCGGTCACGGTCTATTCCAGCCATCTAGTGCGCCAATTGAGAAAGACAGCCCGTATTATGATGATAAGGTCGGTAAGATTAGGGCGTCCAGTGTTACCAAATTCCAGGTTGCAATGGATGAATTCTTGGTCAAGGCGCGTAGTGACTCTAATGTTTTGGACTACCTACATCATTTGGTCGTGGCAACGAGGATGGTAACTCAAGATATTACCAATGGTGCTGAACGTGCTACCGATTCTGAAGAGCAATCGCAAATCGCACAATGCACCTCATTGGTGTCTACAACGGCTAATCATTTGATCACCACCACACGGAATCATGCGACGTCAGGTGGATTGGCTCCAATCTCCGTTTTAGATGCGGCTGCTTCAGATCTTTCGTCCGCAGTTATTGAACTGGTCAAGGTTGCCAGAATTAGATCTGTTTCAGACGCAGACGATGAAATGCCTCCTCCTAGACCGCTTTCGAATGATGGTATTATCCAAGACGAGCCGAAAAAAGCACTCAACGGACTCGGCATCTCTAACGATACCCACCACTCCCATCACAATAGTGACGAACACGAGCCTACAAATCATGATCATAGCGGTAATAACAGTGTGAACGAATACGACCATGACAGCCACCAATATAGCGACCTCGATGACCGCCGTATCAGCGATGACCACGGATATAATAACATTTCCGTCAAGAAACGACAAGCCAGTGCGTTTAACAACCTTTCAATTGAGAGCAATTTTGATATCACTGATCCGGATAACACAGTTGCGGAGTTGCAAGGTTATTTGGAAGAAAAAACCGTTGGAGTAATCGATTCGATCCAAAGTTTATTAACTGGCATTCGGGATAACGACACGATGGGAAACCTCCGTCCACATATCCATTCCATTACTGCATCTGTGGATAAAATGCTTGAAGCGACAGGTAATTCCATGGACCAAACAAAAAACTGGCAGCTAAAAGATAAAGGATCATACATTTTAGCAAATCTTTCCGACTGTTCTCAACGAATGGCCAATCTTCAAACCGACTCAAAGAACTTGGCAGAAGAGGAACGCCCAGACCGTCATTTGAAGCAGCGATTGGCCGGTATTTCCTTTGACATGGCCAAATGCACAAAAGAGCTAGTGAAGACGGTTGAAGAAGTCAGCTTGAATGCGGAAATTAGCCAGATTGACGACCAACTTAGATGAACAATAATGTGTCTCATTTGTATACTAATTTATTTAAATTATTATTTTAATTATTATTATTTTTTTTTTTTATGGGCTGTCACAGAACAGCGAGGTATTTTCCGCAAATAGTCAGACCGAAGTAACACCAAAAAGTGAATAATTACCGGCAATGATTTCTGCTCAATGTTACACCTATTCAATTTTCTTCCACTTTACCAAGGAAGCGAAAATATAACCTGGGTCTTCTCTAATTTCGGGCCAACTCTGGAATATAGTGCCTCCTCCCACTCTTTGCCCAATCGCTAAGATAAAGTTCCTTTTATGCATGAGTAGTAATATCGCCAAGTTCAGTAATGTTAGTACTCCCCTGCAAGCCGCAGACACACATAAAGCCTATCTCTTGTCTTTTTAGGAAATGCTTCCCCTCTCTCCACTAAATTAGATCACCTTCAGGATTATATTCACCTCCGCTTTTTAACCCCACAGCTCAAGAGGTCATCGCGGAAGTGGTAGCCGGCAGGTCGTGCGGCTTCCGCCAAAGGTGGGGAAAACGTAACCTAATCGGGTAATTTCACAATACAGCGACAAGCCACGAAGGTTATTATTCTAAGCCCTATAAAAGGGGCCATAGATTCCAGTTATTGACAAAAGCAAATCAACTCTATTCAATAATACACGATAATCATGAAAGTTTTACTTGTTTTATACGACGCTGGCTCCCACGCTAAGGATGAAGAACGACTTCTTGGATGTACCGAGAACGAGCTCGGCATCCGCAAATGGTTGGAAGACAATGGCCACACTCTGGTCACCACCTCCAGCAAGGAAGGTTCTGACTCAGTGCTGGATAAAGAGATTGTTGATGCTGACATTGTGATTACTACCCCGTTCCACCCAGGCTATATCACCAGAGAACGCATTGAAAAGGCCAAGAACCTTAAGCTCTGTGTTACTGCTGGTGTTGGTTCTGATCACATTGATCTCACAGCAGCTAATGAAAGGAAGATCACAGTTGCCGAAGTTACAGGATCAAACGTTGTCTCGGTTGCAGAACACGCTGTCATGACGATTTTGGTTCTTATCAAGAACTTCGTTCCAGCCCACAACCAAATTGTCAATGGTGAATGGGATGTTGCTGGTGTTGCAAAGGACTCCTTTGACTTGGAAGACAAGGTTGTTGCCACGGTTGGTATTGGTAGAATTGGCTACAGAATCTTGCAAAGATTGAAGCCATTTGGCGTCAAAGAAATGCTCTATTACGACTACCAACCATTACCAGCTGACCTTGAAAAGGAGCTTGGTGCTAGAAGAGTTGAGAGCCTTGAAGAAATGGTTGCACAAGCTGATGTTGTTACCATTAACTGTCCATTGCACGAATCCACCAAGGGACTTTTCAACAAGGATCTCATCTCTAAAATGAAGAAAGGCGCTTGGTTGGTGAATACTGCCAGAGGTGCCATTTGCGTCAAGGAAGATGTTGCTGAAGCGCTTAAAACAGGTCAACTGAGAGGATATGGTGGTGATGTTTGGTTCCCACAACCAGCTCCAAAGGACCACCCATGGAGAAGCATGACCAATAAATATGGCGGTGGTAATGCTATGACCCCTCACGTATCGGGTACCTGTTTGGACGCTCAAATTAGGTATGCCAAGGGTGTCAAGGATATTTTGGATTCCTATTTCTCGGGAAGACATGATTATCGTCCACAAGATCTTATTGTTATTGATGGTGATTATGCCACTAAGGCTTATGGCCAAAGAAAATAAGTAGCGGTTTGCTAGTTTATGTATCAGTCGATATAATGTTATGAATGAGTCTGAATTGAGAAAGAGACGCCGATATTGTTGAATAAAAGTTACGGTGAAACAGCAGCATGCGGGCAAATTTTGAGTTCTGTGCCGTCTAAAACAGGATATTTTGGATATACCACTTAACAATAGGATTATGAATAGCCTAGATGAAGCAATAGCAACCAGTGCAGCCTAGCTAGCTAGTTAGTCTACTGCAGTCGAGTGATGCATGTTATGCATATGCATAAAGTTCCTGACAGAAAAAGATCGACAGGATAAAGTGAAACAAACATGTGCAGTACAACAATGAGGAAAAAAAAAACGTAACCTTTTAAATCTTAAATAATGTATACATTAGTACCATACTACACACTTAGGCAGCTCTTCTACCAAAGATTCTGAGTCTCTTTGCACCACCGTCTGGGATCATGGTGAACTTGACGTGGGTGAAAACTTGGTCCTTCTTGGAGTCGAGTTGGTCATAGAAGTGTTCCTTGTCGGCTTGAGTCTTAGACTTTGGAACAACAGAGGCCCATCTGGAGTCATCATGCTTAATTTGAGTTTCACCATCGTCAGCCTTGAGACCGTGAACAGTGATGTATTGTGGGAAGTTACCCAAGAAGTATGCAGTGTCGACACAGACTCTGTCGATGTAACCTGGAGCACCGAGCTTGATGATGGCCCAGTCAACGTGGTCACCACCTCTAGATCTCTTGGTTTCCCAGCCATCAGACATATCGTGGCCACGGCCTGGAATCAACAAGTTGTCTGGAGAGGAGAAATGTTGGTTAGAGGCATCGATGCAAACACCACCGTTGGACACGTGAGCCAAGTCGATTTCGGCATTGACATCTTGTGGGAAAACAGGGGTTGGGGTACCGTAAAGTCTGAAACGAGCAACACCACCATCTGGGTATTGGCACAATCTGACATGGGAATAGGACTTTTCGGTGAGGGTGTCACGCAAGAAGCAGTTTCTGTAATCTGGTTCACAGTCAATCTTGTCAACAACAGATTCCCATTTGGCATTGGCCAACTCAGATTCATCAGAAACGAAGGTACCTTCGATAGAGATGGCTGGAGCAGCGTTACCAGTGAAATGGGTGGTAGCAACTTCAGCACCAATCAACTTGGCGGAAGAGACACCGAGCTTGATGATGACCCAGTCGTGGGATGGGTTGTGTCTTCTGGTTTCCCAGCCGTCGAACCAGGCACCAGTTGGAACAAACTTGATTTGTCTGATAGGAGCAGATGGCTTGATGAGGTTTTCAGCTGGAGCAAACCATTCATCAGAGAAGGAGTGAATCTTGGATCCGAGTCTTTCGCCGACAACATCGACGTATTGGGCGACCTTTGGACTGAAATCTTCGACAGAGAGAGCTTTAACGGACATTTTTAAGTGCAATTGATATTTCTTGTTTGGTTTTAGGACTGGTTTTTTGTCTTGATAAAAACTTATCAAACAGCGGATATCTGCTACCTTTTATAGTAATCTTTCGGCTTTGTCCGAACATTGAAAAAAAGACCGTGAAATTGCGCGATCGCGGCGCGGCGCGTTTTTCGGGTAGCGGGCACGGCATTTCAGTTACACGGCCTGACAGGGCGCTGCCTACAGTGGCAGCACGGGTCACTGTACAATATAAGCTGGGAAAAGAATCGGTCATAGTACATAGAGTGGGGAGAAATTTTTTAGGCTCTCCATCCCGGCCTCCAGGCTGGGCATTTGGGGCCGGCAGAACTAGATAGGTGCTACACACAAAAAAAAAAAAAAAAAAAAAAAAAATTGAAAAATCAAATCTCGGAACCTCACTACTGAAATGGAAGAGCAGGGCCAGCATATTCCTGCATGGAAACGACTAGGGCTGTCTATCCAAGAGCCAGCAGCAACTACTACAGCTCCGGTTGAGAATGAGACGAGTTTAGCAGCTCAAAAGAGAAAGAGAGAAAGTGCGAAACAGTCGTCGGAAAAATCGACCAAGCCTCCTAAGCGGAAAAAGGTACCAAAGGGAGAACGCAAACCACCTCCAGAGGCTGACCAGCTTGCATATCTTCGACAATTCCACGAAGACCGAGTCAATTGGAAGTTTTCCAAACAGAAGCAGAATTGGGTTTTAAAGCATTGTTATGATATCTCCGAAGAGTTGTATGGTGAAGCATTGATAGCATATTTAAAAGGACTCCAAGGGGCGTCTCGAGATCGCATTGTTGAGGAGGCTAAGAGAGTCATTGAACGATGGAACGAATTTATGAGCAAAGAGGATGAGAATGAGGGAAAGGAAGGGGAGAGCAATGATGGTGATGAGAAGGAGGAGAAAAAAGATGAGGGGCCAAAACCACCAGAAGAGTTCCAAGCAAAGCGGGCACAAGCAATTGTTTTGGCATTAGACGGCACGAGCATTAAACTGGTGTTTGTGGACTCTGACGAAGAAGAAGAAGAAGAAGCTGAGGCAGCACCCAAGAAAGCGTCTGAGAAGGTTATAGACTTTGAGGAGCAATTGGAGAAGGATGAGAAAGAAAAGACGGCAAAGAAAGAGAAGAAGGACAGAAAGGAAAAGAAGGAGAAAGAGGAGAAGAAAGAAAAGAAGGAGAAAGAGGAGAAGAAAGAAAAGAAAGACAAAAAGGAGAAGAAAGAGAAGAAGGACAAAGAGGAGAAGAAAGAGAAGAAGGACAAAAAGGAGAAGAAAGAAAAGAAGGACAAAGAGGAGAAGAAAGAGAAGAAGGACAAAAAGGAGACGAAAGAAAAGAAGGACAAAAAGGAAAAGAAAGAAAAGGACTAAGGAATTGTAGCATTTGTAAATATCTATCGATAATCTAATTACGTGCATTCAACTATGGTTCTGCTGGAACTACTTTGTTTTTGCTTCCTTCGGAAGACGAGACCGCTATACAGACATGTTCGATGGATTCTAATTGCTTCGCAGGCTCTCTTTTCAAGAAAGAACACTGGAGACTGAGAATTGTCTCACACAGCGAAAAGAGGCCGCCGAAAGCATATCCCCGAACAGTCCACGGTTTGGAGAGGCACCTCTACAGAGAAACGGATATAGAGTTTTACTGAGCGCCCACTCTATTCGACTGTATACTAATTTTGCAATTCACTCTATTTAGGTACATTTAGTGCTTTTCGTGCTTGGCTTGGAGTCTAGCAAGACGGTTACGTGGGTCGTTGATGAATTCAGGAGCTACACAGTCGTTAGTTGTAATTCTACGGCGTCCAAAAACACTCTCACTTACTCATGGCTTGAATATCAGCAAGCTTCTTAACCAAGTACAAGGTGGTGACACCACCAACCATAAATGGCCAGTATGACTTGACTATTACACCGTTAACAACTTCACACCGTTAGAACACCCACTTCTTCCAACTTACGCAAAGGGAACTTGTATCTGACAAAGGTGTCGTACTTGAACATTGTATCTTTTTTATGAAAAGTGTTGTTCTCGAGCTACGAAAAACAGGATTTTCTCTCATAGGCTCTCTCGGTTGGGACTTTTGATTGGCTAAAATGTTACCCGGTCGTCTTCGGCCTAACCGTCGGGCATCCGTAACAACAACCTTTCAGGGTTCAGTACTCAGAGCAATTGGCGGATTGCAAGTTAAGCGAAATGGTACTTAGCAGTTGAGTAAAATAACAATTTCGTTTTCGAATGGTGAATATAAATATACACTAGGTATCCATTTACTTCCTACAATTATATAGTATCTCCGCTAAACCATATTATTACTGTTTCGATAGCTTCAGCAGCAAAAGTTTTTTGGACAAACAAACTCATGAAATGTGCAGCGTTTCATGCCTCCAAAAACATCGTATACCACAAATTTCATATTCGCTGCTGACATAGTCTTGTATTAGCTCTACTTTCTCCGTTGAACTCAGGTGAATACCGATTTAGGACGTCAGGTCGGGATGCCGACAAGAAAAAGCCAACACCAACACAAACTGAAATACACGCTGTTCACTCCCTTCCTAGACAAAACCACCAAATGTCGGCGCTTACGTATAAAAAGAATGAAGACCTGGAATCGGGTAGTCTGGACAAGATGACCGTATTCCAGGAATGTATTGCAGCATTCAACGCGTCACCGGTCCAGTCCAAAAAGTGTAGAAACCTGCTTGCTAAACTCATTCATTTGATCGCGGCTGGTGAAACTTTCCCACAGGACGAAGCCACCTCATTGTTCTTCTCTATAACAAAGCTCTTCCAGCATAAGGATGCCTCCCTCCGACAAATGGTCTATTTGGCAGTCAAGGAGCTTTCTAAGACGGCCGACGACGTGATCATGGTTACCAGTTCAATCATGAAGGATGTTCAAAACAACGAAATCTACAAGCCGAACGCGATCCGGGCGTTAGTTAGAATCATCGATGCTTCAATTGTTCAGGGAATCGAGAGATTGATGAAGACGGCAATTGTCGACAACCAAGCCCCAATTTCTTCTGCGGCTCTAGTCAGTTCATATCATCTTATTCCAATTGCCAAAGATGTGGTCAAACGGTGGGCAAATGAAACTCAAGAGGCTGTCTTGGCCCAAAAGAGAGGCGTCGATTCCAGAATGACCTCAATGACCCAGTACCACGCTTTAGGCTTGTTGTATCATTTGAGATCGCACGATAAGATGGCCCTGATGAAGATGATCCAACAATTGAGTTCGGGATCTCAATTGAGGAATTCTAACGCCATTGTCATGCTGATTCGGTATATTTCCAAGATCATTCAGGAAGACCCTGCTTTATCTGCTCAGCTCTATCCTTACTTGGAAGGCTGGCTTCGTCACAAATCCGATATTGTCAACCTCGAAGCAGCTAAGAACATTCTTCAACTAAAGAATGTCACCGATGCCCAAGCGAACAGCGCTATCAGTGTCTTGCAAGCTTTCTTGGCATCTCCAAGGACTGTTTCCAGATTCTCTGCTATTAGAATTTTGAATCGATTCGCAATGATCCGTCCACAAGCGATTGTCAGCTGCAACCTTGAGCTTGAGAACCTGATTAACGATTCATCTCGTTCAATTGCAACATATGCAATTACCACTTTATTGAAAACCGGCAATGAAGCTAGTGTGGATAGGCTCATGACGCAAATGTCTAATTTTATGACCGAAATTAGTGACGAATTCAAAATTATTGTCATTGATGCCATCAGATCATTGGCCTTGAAGTTCCCGGCCAAACATTCCACTATGCTCAACTTCATTGCTGGCACTTTGAGAAATGAAGGTGGTATTAACTTCAAAACTTCTGTTGTCGAGGCATTGTTCGACATGATTACTTATATCCCAGAGTCCCGGGATGAGGCACTAGGACATTTGTGCGAATTCATTGAAGATTGCGAATTCACGGAGCTCACCGTTCGTATCCTTCATTTGCTCGGTACTGAAGGACCTAAGACAGCTGTCCCAACCTTGTACATTCGATATATTTATAACCGAGTCGTTTTGGAGAATGCAGTCATCCGTGCTGCTGCCGTCACTGCTCTGGCCAAGTTTGCGTTGGTTGACGATCCAAAGGTCCAACAAAGCGTCAAAGTATTGCTCACGAGGTGTCTGGATGATGTCACCGATGAAGTCAGAGATCGTGCTGCATTGAGCTTGAAACTGGTTGGTTTGGACAAGGAGGTTGCGTCTTCATACATTTCTCCAAAGGCAATGTACTCAATACCTCAGTTGGAACATCAATTGGCCTTGTATGTTTCTGGTGATGACTATAATACTCCATTCGATATTACTTCCATTGCCACTGTTACCGAGGAACAAGCTCGTCTGCAAGCTTTACACGAGAGACAAGAAAAGGAAAAGCAAGAAGTTGTCCAAGAAGACAAGAAGGAAGACAAGTTGGAAAAGGAATTGGAAAAACAAAAATATGCTCAAGAGTTATTGGCTATCCCAGAAATTGCATCATATGGCACACTTCTCAAGAGTTCTGCGCCGGTGTCGCTTACTGAAAGTGAAGCTGAGTATGTGGTTAGTGCGATTAAGCATGTTTTCAAGGACCACCTGGTCATTCAATATCAAGTTACCAATACTTTCCATGAGTATGTGTTGGAAAACGTTCGAGTGAAGTTTGACGACGAGGATGACCCTGAAACTGATATGCTTTTGGAATTCACCAGTCCAATTGACAAGCTGGTTCCTGATGCTACTGAATCTATTTATGTTTCTTTCCAAACTCCTGAAGAACTTTATACTATCGAGAAGGGCAACCAACTCAAATTTATTTCCAAGGAAATTGATCCAACTACTAATGAACCGTTCGCCGAAGGATACGATGATGACTATAGTTTAGAAAGTGTTGTCATTACTGCCGGCGACTTTATTGTTCCTGCATATATTGGAAACTTTGATCATCAATGGGATGAATTGCCAGCTGAAGATAGCAGTCCATTCAAGACAAGCGCAAAGATCGAAGATGTTGTGAGATCTCTGATTGAGCAATTGTCCATGACCCCATTAGAATCCACTGACATTCCTCAATCTGAATCTTCGCATACGCTCAAGCTGTTTGGTAAAACTATTAATGGGGAGAAAGTGTGCGCTTTGGTTAAGATGGTTTGGAGTTCGAAGAGCGGCGTTACATTAAAGGCTACAGTTAAGGCTGAAACCGAAGGTACTGCTACATTTGCAGTGGATTCCATTGGAAGTATACTGAACAAATAGTATGATAATTAATATATATTCCGTTATTAAGAATACAAAAGTAACAATAAAAAACTTTGAAAATGGAGCAAATTTCAGTGAACTAGTATGTTAATATATCGTACATGTGTATTGTTTTGGTTAAATAATTTTTTCTTAAGCGTTCATTTGTTCATAGACCACACCATTTTGGACTAGTGCATCTTCAACGATTTCCATAGCGCGGACAACCTTTTCTTCTTGAAGTCTCTGGCCGATGACTTGGACACCAACTGGAAGACCATGCATCTTAGCGGCATCATAATTGTAGTAAGCGCCCTTTTCGATTCTGTTCTTTGGCTTGAATCCCTTTGGAACAGCATCAAGAGCCTTATCAACCTTGGTAACTGGGAGGACACCAGCGGAGTAATCGAGAAGATTGAACATAAAGGTATAGCCACAGGAAGAAATGGATTCGTAGAGACCCTTGTGAGGGAAAGCTGGGGTAGCGTTTGGAACGGACAAAAGGATGTCAATTCCAGCATCTTTCCAAGCTTCAAAGAATTCGGCCTTGTAGCCTTCTCTTTCGGCGACCAAATCCCAACGTTCCGTAATAGTCTTGACGTTCCAGTCTCTTACCATATACGCCCATGTTTTGTCACGGAGGATGTATTCAACGAACCAAGCGTAGATCTTCTTGAGGAATCGTGGAAGACGCTGAGCAAAAACCATTCTACCAACACCTGCATCGTTGTGTTCACCGCAGTACTGACCACGGAGAGCGATCTGGCAGCCATCCGAACAGAGCAATTGGGAGGCAATTCTAAGAGACTTTAATGGGGAAGGAGCTTCGAAGGAGACGATTTCGTGGCCTTGCTTCTTGAGGGCTTCGACGGTGGTGTCAAGGGCACGTTGACAGGCTGGAGATGGGGTGACGACACCGTCATCCCACATAACACCGATTTTGAGTTTCTTTGGCAGGTTTGGTTCGGTCCATGGGATTGGATGGACCGAGTAGTCGTACTCCCAAGGCTTGAGGTCGATGATAGTCTTCAAGAAGAAACCCAAGTCCTTCATGGATCTGGTCATTGGAGAGTAGACGGCTGGAATACCCTCTTGGCCGGCCATGGAGGTGACGTTGCCTGCCTTAGGGAATCTGCCAGTGGAGCACTTGAGGGCGTAGATACCGGAGAAGTGGGCAGGCAAACGAACGGAGCCTGCGACATCAGTACCAATTCCGAGTCTGGAGCCACCAAAGGCCAAAAGGGCGGACTCTCCACCAGTGGAACCACCTGGGACATAGCCCTTTTTGTGAGGGTTCTCGGTGGTGCCCCAAATGTCGTTGTAGCATTCAAACGAAAGCATGGTGTATGGGACGTTAGTCTTTACGTAGGGGACGGCACCCGCATCCTTGAGCATGCGGACCATGGGGGCATCAGCAGACAATGGCTTGAAAGAGCGACAGGAATAGCCGATGGAGGAATCGTAGCCCTGCACTGCGACTGTGTCCTTGAAGGAGACGGGGAAGCCAGCGAGCGGGCCGTTTCTGTTGCACTCAGCGGCCCATTTCTTGGCATCACCGATCATCACCTCAGTGAGCATGTTGCATTGCTTCTGACCAACAAGCGCTCTCTTTGAATAAGCGCTAAGGACGTCAGCAGGGTCGGTCTCTCCGCTTTGAACAGACTGGACGACCTCAGAGGCAGGCCTGCGAAGAAGGGCCGTTTCGGCCTCGGTCACAGGAGTCTGATACTCTGGCAGGTTTCGGATGCGTTCCTCACGCTCTTCCCGCTTAGCGCGGACGTTACGTTGATGTGCGGACGTAAACAGGCCCATTGTGTGAATCAGAGGGGGGTGGGGGAACGAGAATAGGGGGAAAAAAAAGTTGGAACTATCAGTGTATGGTATCTGTGGGCGAGTCTGGGGTATTTATGCTTCTCACGGCGCGTCTAAATCTGTATGGGCGGGACATCGGCCCGAAGATACGGGAGAGGCCAATTTAAGCGACGTGGTGTGGCCAGATCCGAGGATACGTAACTGCGCAACTCACAAAGGGCTGCTGATATATGATATATATATCAGGAAAGAGCTCCCTAATAACATACAGACACACAGAGTCTCTGTGAGGGCCACGCATAAACGGTGCTGTTTCGTGAACGGATCGATGGCGCTAACGCCGAACGGGTGCCGCCCACTCTCACGGAAGCCGTGTGTGCGCCAGCACTAACAGTGTACGTTAACTGATAGCGCTCTAGATCTGTGCCGCCGCCCCTCCCCCGCCTTCTCAGGTGGGGCCGCAGCACTAAAAAAATTTTTTTTATTTTTTATTTTATTTTGACTCTTTTCATGCACGCGCATAGCGCGCGAATATTATAATTTTATTAAGAAACACATCCGTGTACGTTAAGTGAAGGCGCTGAGACCTGGATATATAAGACCGGACTGGGGCGACCAGTGAGGACAGTAAAACAAGACACACGCAGTGGAAAACAGTAAACGGGCTGCAAATTCGCACATATTATATATACATTTCACCAAGATGCAAGTTACTAGCGACGCTGACAAGGTATACGTCAACTGGGGGGACAATGTTGTCTCCAAGTTCCACAACATCTGGCTGAGGGACTTGTGCCAATGTGAAGATCACTTCCATCCAGGCACCCGTCAACGGCTGCAAAACACTTTTGAGGTGAGTGAGTTTAGTTGAAAAAAAAAAAATTTACCATCCGTCCCCATCTAACAGCAATTGTTTCAAGATCCCCGAAGACGTTCATGCAAAGACCGTTGAGGTCGCTGATGACCTTGTGAAGGTCACGTGGGCCCACGACGGTCACGTGTCAACCTACCCAGCCGAATGGCTCAAGCTGCACTCGTACGACCCGGTGCTGGTGAAGGAGAAGTCCAAGAAGCTTCCCATGACCCTCTGGGACGGGACGGATATCAAGGACCGCCTTCCAAGCGTCACGTTTGCGGACGTGATGAAGTCGGACGAGGGCGTGGCCGAATGGACCTCCAAGCTGTACGAATACGGGTTCTGTATGATTTCCGGCACCCCTGCCGATCCCGAATCAACTGAAAAGCTTGTTGAACGTCTGGCCTACATCCGTCCAACCCACTACGGCGGCTTCTGGGACTTCACAGCTGACCTGGCCAAGGCCGATTTGGCGTACACCAATTACCACTTGGCGTGTCACACCGACGGCACCTACTGGTCCGACACCCCGGGCTTGCAATTGTTCCATCTCTTGCACCACGACGGTGAAGGTGGAGAGACCATGTTGGCTGACAGCTTCAAGGCCGCAGAGACTCTCAAGAAGAACTACCCAGAGCACTATGAATTCCTGTCCAAGACGCGCGTCCCGGCCCACTCTGCTGGCGAAGAGACCGTCTGCATCACCCCCACCGCCCCGCAACCAGTCTTCAACCACCATCCACAGACCGGTGAGCTGGTCCAGGTCCGTTGGAACAACGACGACCGTTCTACAATGGACCAATGGGAGCACCCAGAGGACGTGGTCAAGTTTTACAAGGCCATCCGCGTCTGGAGAAGGATTTTGGAAGAGACCGAGTTTGTGATCAAGCTTGTTCCAGGCACCTGTCTGATCTTCGACAACTGGAGAGTCATGCATGGTCGTAAGGCGTTCAACGGCCAGCGCAGAATGTGCGGTGCCTATGTCAACCGGGACGACTATGTTTCTCGAGCCAAGCTTTTGAACCTCGGCAGAGAAGAGGTCATCAAGCCTTTGTAATTTTGTAATTATAGTAATGTATCACACTTGAAAAACTCTGTCCCCAGCGCAATGTGGCAGGCGCAGGAGGGCGTAGTGCCTCCGGCGGCTTCTTTTTTTCTCCGAAAAAGAAGCAAAAAAAGGTAGCTCTGCGAGGCAACTCCAGTGTCACCCGCAGGGCAATGCACCGTCACGTAGCCTCAACAAAAGGTAGCTCTGCGAGGCAATTCCAGTGCTTTTGCTTCTTTTCTAGAAAAGAAGGCCGCCCGCAGGGCAATACACGGCCCACGTAGCCTCCGGCGGCTTCTTTTTTCTCCGAAAAGAAGCAAAAAAGGTAGCTCTGCGAGGCAATTCCAGTGCTTTTGCTTCTTTTCTAGAAAAGAAGGCCGCCCGCAGGGCAATACACGGCCCATGTAGCCTCCGGCGGCTTCTTTTTTCTCCGAAAAGAAGCAAAAAAGGTAGCTCTGCGAGGCAATTCCAGTGCTTTTGCTTCTTTTCTAGAAAAGAAGGCCGCCCGCAGGGCAATACACGGCCCACATAGCCTCCGGCGGCTTCTTTTTTTCTCCGAAAAAGAAGCAAAAAAAGGTAGCTCTGCGAGGCCAGTAGGGAAGGATTGTCACGCGAGTACTACTAGTGTGTTTTTTTGAATATGCATATGTGAATATTATGCTGTGCTCGGTCTCTTGTTATTATTTCACTTCATTTATTAACTACATATTGTTTGGTAAGTGCATATGAGGTTCATGTAGATAAACTGTAGTGGCCATATACATATGTGTATGCATATGCAAAAGCATATTGTATGCTATGCATACTACTCGGATATGCATATGCATAGCAGTTTCCGGAATGTCATATGCATGCCATTTTAGCTCGCTAAATAGCTATAGGAAAGTATAAGTGTTTCGAGCCTCTATATCCGTAGCTACTACTATCATTCCAACGTCCATCCTATGCATATGCATATGCACCGTGCATCACGTGACAAGCCGTACTGTAGCATTTCTACTGAAAAAGGCAAAGCTACGCACATTTGTCATTTTGGTCCGTGCATAGACTATGCATATGCATACTACGGCTGGCTATAGCCTAGCTATATTTCGTCCCATCTGGGGATATCAAGCTGAGCTATGCATATGCTGCACTGCGTTCTATATATACAGTGAGAGACGAAGTGATGTGGACACTGAACGCAAAAAAGGATCACGACTCGTATTTAACCCTGCGCAGGCTGTATTAACCATAAGAGTTGGAAGAAAATAAACGGGCGCTTAAAAAGTTGGCGGACTTTTATTATTCCGCTGCACCTGTTCTACTAAGCGTACTGTAACGCTATAGAGAAACCTGATAAATCACTAGTCCTTGGAAAACAGGGTTGGTGGATCAGAGAGCTGTAATACGAGGCTGAATGAACCAGAATCCGTGCTATACACATGTCGATACCCCTCTTACAACGTTACAGAACGGTAGTGCTACCCCAGATCGGCCATGTTTCGGTAAATTGCGGGTGGGTGCGCAAGATATTGTCTAAGCGATTGCCGGCACTTTCGCCGATGGCACTATCAGAACAATGATAGAAAATAGGGGGGGCTTGCTTGATCGTCACACCCAACCCAGCTGAACTTGGTGGTGTCAGACTAAAACGGTTGGACCGTTACAAATCTCTGATAAGCACACAAATCGCTATCGGATGAAGTCCACTTAAATAAACCCCTCCAGGGTAGCATAGCGTGGGATGATAATTTTTTTATCAGTTGTCGCTCCTCATGTGCATTGGCGTGGGGTCAACCACGGCGGGGGGTCGATCTGCCCCTCCCCCTCATCCAATGGGTACCCATTTAAGCTCATGAGACACACACGGACATAACTATATATATAAGGGGTGACAAGTCTGTGCGCGTCGAAAAGGGCCACAAATTTATACTAGTACTTATAGGAGCTTGCGCTGCGAAGAAATGGCTGACTCAAGTAAAAATGCACCGCAGGTCGATGTCGAGGAGCAGGGTCCTCAGGACTCGGACAACAAGGTGATAAATTCGATTGTCGAGACCACCAAGTTTGCTGCTGAAGAAGAAAAGCAACTTGGCGTGTGGGCAGCCTTCAAGATCTACCCGAGGGCGATGTTCTGGTCCATCTTTTTCGCCCTGGGTGTTATCATGGTCGGCTACGATGCGCAAATCATCAACTCATTCTACGCGATGCCTGCATTTAAAGAGTTCTATGGCGAATACTATGCCGGCGAAAAGCAAATTTCAGCGGCTTGGCAAAGCGGATTGGGTATGGGCAACCCAATCGGACAAATAGTAGGATCCCTGGGCTGCAGTTGGCCGGCTGAGCGTTGGGGCCGAAAGAAAGTGATGATTGGATGCAATGTCCTGATCATTGCATTTGTTTTTATGCAATTCTTCGCTCCTAACCTGGCAGTTCTGTGTGCGGGCGAAATCCTTGCCGGTTTACTATGGGGCGCCTTCGTTACTCTCGGGCCAACATACGCCTCGGAGGTGTCTCCAGTTGCTCTGAGAGGTATTCTTACTGCGTTCATCAACATGGCCTTTGTCATTGGTCAATTAATCGGTCAGGGTGTTGTTGCCGGAACACAACATCGAGACGACAAGTACGCTTACAAGATTCCGTTCGCAATTCAGTTTATATGGCCGGTAATTCTGATCGTTGGTGTTCCCTTTGCACCTGAGTCCCCGTGGTGGTTGGTTCGTCAAAACCGCCCGGATGCGGCCAAGAACTCGTTGAGACGACTAGCAACGTGGTCATCCGAAGAGGAGCTTGACAGCGCACTTCATGTGATTGAACAAACTGACATGCTCGAAAGGGAGATGCAAAAGTCCCATTCCTATGTGGACTGCTTTAAGGGTGTTAATTTGAGAAGAACAGAGATTTGCGCTATGGCATACATGATCCAGGTGCTCTGTGGCAACCCTTTAATGGGCTACCTAACCTATTTCGTCCAAGTCGCAGGTATGGACACCTCAGATGCTTATTCAATGGGGGTCGGCAACGCTGCTGCCGCCCTGCTGGGTACGTGCATTACATGGATTGTTATGAGTTACTTTGGTAGAAGGAATATTTACAATTGTGGGTTGAGTTTCATGACATTGCTGCTATTTATTGTAGCTATCATTGACTGTATTCCCAGTTACGATGAGAATACCAACATTATTTGGGCGCAGGCAGCGCTTTTGTTCGTTTGGACTTTTTTCTACCAATTGACAGTCGGCCCAATGACTTTCGTCATTATTTCAGAATGTTCGAGCACAAAATTGCGTTCGCGTACGATTGCAATTGCCACGGCTGCCCAAGCTCTCTGCGCAATCGTCACTACTGTCGCCGTGCCCTATATGTTTAACCCTGGAAATGGCAACATGCGAGGTAAAATTGGTTTCTTCTTTGGGGCGCTTTCCTTTTTGTGCGGAATTTGGGCTTATTTCAGACTGCCAGAGACAAAGAACCGAACTTATGAAGAACTCGACATCATGTTTGAAAAGAGAGTTCCAACTAAACAGTTTAAGAACTACAATGCATTGGATAACGACATAAATAATTATGAAAACTAATCAGTATAATATTTTATAATACGTTGAAAGGAATTAATTGTATACGTCCTCTTACACACCCCGAAATCCATACCGTTATAATCTAATTCACTAAACATACCGTATATGTGTGTATATATCCTATTCACTTTGTGGAGAGCTTCAAAATTGACTCGTATACGGAAAGACAGTCATTTCTTCAGGTGGTATTACCGTTGTCACCGAAGCAGGACGGTAAAAAATTATTTACTTACTCATTCAACTGCATTGAACTTTTCCGGCGAACTTGGCTATAGCCCAACGCCTTTCGATTTCACTTTAATTATCAGCCGCACCACCTATATTTATGACCCAAGATCAATAACATCCCAAATGCGACTTTTTCTTCTCACAACTCCACTAATGGCTGATGATAGAAGATCAAGCAGAGGTCAGGGAAGGGCTGGAACAGGGTCGGAGTCCACGCCTAGAAAGTCTGATTGGCTTGGCGACAGACTTGGTATAAAAGCTAGTGATAGTACGCCAAAACGGCCGCCGCCACAGCGACACCATAGTGACAACCGCAATGATGGACCTTCGTCGCAACGATCACCCAGAGGCATTTCCTTTAGAAATAATGATCCAAATAGGCGCTGGCAAAACAATTCGCCCAAAATGGTCCCTAGGAGCCACAACCCCCCGAGAGAACGTACCCCTCGGCAGCAGGATAATGTGAATAGTAGCATTCCGGATACTTCCAGGAGCCCTCAGCATGACCGGAACCGACATTTTGGCGGTAAGCGGACACCAACGAAACCAGCTTCAGAAGCTCCTAACGAGCAACATTCAAGAGATATTGGAAGGCGTTCTTCGGGAGTCAGCTTTACGCTTCCCAAAGCCACGCCCCAGATCCCCCGCAAAAAGAACGCTTGGTTGTTCAAACGAGAAGATATTCCGAAAAAGACTCCTTCGATTGACAACGATGTTTCCGAGTCGGACGAATTGGCCAAGAGAGCAAAAGGAATTAATGCCATTATCAAGGCAGGGACGGGATTGAAAGTAACTGAAATCACCATTCACACTGCGTGCATGTTTTTCCACCGGTTCTACGTTCGAAATTCTTTTACTGACTTTCATTATTACGAAGGAGCAGGCGCGTCATTGTTGCTAGCCACTAAGGTGCAGGAGTGCCATCGTAAGCTACGGGATTTTGCCATCGTCTTGACTAAAATTGCCCAGCACAACCCAAATATGAAGGTTGACGAACAAAACCAAGAATACTGGAGCTGGAGAAACAAACTTATCAAAGTTGAAGAAATTTTACTGGAGTCATTATGTTTTGATTTGACCCTGGACGATCCGTATTTGTGTTTACGGGAAATCCTGAACCAATACGGGCTAAAGGAGCATAAGCATTTTGTTCGGTATGCAAGGGCATTTATAAACGACGGCTGCCGAACCATAATCTACCTTATTTATCCGATCAAATCCATTGTAGCTGCTGCTGCGTATTATGCCAGCCATATGCTCAAAATGTCAATGGAATCAGAAGAGTCATCGTTGTTTGACCATGCTGGAATCAATGAAGCCGGTTTAATTGAAATCTGCGATATGCAAGCCGATCTCTACCACTTTTTGTTCAATCTGATGCCGACTCTTAGGAATGAATGTGCTCCGTACAACAGAATAACTAACGATTCGGGTTACTCTACTGATATGACAAATGAATCTACTACTAACCACCCTACACCAAATTCAGAGGCTGATGATCGGATGACAACGTCTCCGCAAAAGCCACTTGAGCAAACGATATTTGAAAAAAATAATCAAGAAATCCAAACATCTAGTGCGGGACAAGACTCAGCAGATCATCAATTATCCCTATCATCTACTACTCAAAATGAGAATGAAGAGCAAAAGGCACCGCCAGAATCAAAAAAGGAAGAAGGAGTTTCCTCTCCACAGAAACGTAAGAATGAAGAAACTGTTGATCCAAATAAATCTGCTAAATTGGAGTAATGCATGTAATAATAAAAAACCTTTTAGACAATTTTCTCTCTGTAATGTGTTGCAGTCTCCGTACCTTTTTCTAGTTTGGTCCCGCCGGGGTGAACTTTCCGATTTGACAAGAACGCGGACGACATGGTAGTAAGTAGCGGTATAAACGGCAAATTCTACTCTGTACTAACAAAGCTACTAGGATGATGATGATAATTCTACTCAACCTATTTCAGAATCATCTATATCTACACCACAGACTTTTCACGCACCTCGAGGTCCGGTCAGACGTCTGAATGTCGGTGGAGTGGACAATAATATTTCAAAGGACCGAGAAGAGAGTTCAAATGAGTCCTCTCAGGAAGTCTTTACACAAGTGGACCCTACACAGGCTCCTATCGATGAGCCAACTACGGTATTGAAGCAGCAAGGACTCGAACGGCGGAAACTAACTGTCAATATCACGAACCACCGGAGCAGTACTAATGCCAACAATAATGGTGCAATGGTATTGGATTCGTTTCCAAAGTATGAAAACGACCAAGAGGATGATGACCCTGCTGTGGAATTCTTCAAAGCTCGACACAATAATAACAGTGACATTGATGAGGAGGACCTAGCTGCATTGATGAGCCCATCCCCGGGTGACAGTAGTAGCAACAAAAAAGCAACTTCTCAAGAGGGAATAGTGCTCAATTCTCAAACCAGTGACGCTGGTGATACACAACCCGTAAACTTTTCAGACGGTGCAGCTACACAGCAGGTCGAGGATTATTACTCCGCAACTCCGATGAAGCAATTAGACAGGATACAAGAAGATGAGTTTGAAGTCCCGGCAACTCAAGAGAAAAAAAAGCAGGATCAAGAAGGGGAACAAGAAGAAGAAGAAGAAGAAGAAGAGGGTGATGAAGGGGATGTCGGTGAAGACTTAAAAAATACTGGAGGTGAAGAGGAAATCACATCTAAACCGAGCCAGGAAACAGCATCCAAAGTCACAAATAGAGATGATGAAGCGATAAAAAGTGGAGATGATGAAACAGATAACGACACTAGAGAAGGAGTAAAGCATCCGAAAATTGAAATGAATTCCTCCCCAGTTGGACCTAGAATGATATTGGACACGGCGAAAAGGTCCAAATCTGAGATGCAGCACTTTTCAACTCCAACGCGAAACCGATTGTTGGCTGCAAATAACATGTACACGTCACCAGAACTGGGAACAAAACGAAGGAAAATAATTTTGGATTCAGAAGAAAGACCTGAACAGCTTGTTCCTATTCCGGGTCCCGATTTTTCATTATCCCCTTCTCATGGCGATGAAAAGAAATATGCTTGGGCATGTTGGACCGACGCAGTTTATCCAGTGGAGGTAGTAAAAGGGTCAGGAAATAATGTGAATGCTTCAAACGAAGTTGATATTTTGTTTGGGGATAATAGAGACGGCGGAATCTCAGAGAATAAATTGTTTGAACTCGAGCTTGATCAGGGCGATGAGATTAAGATCAAACAGGACAAATCCCAAGTGTATGTAGTGTCAGACTTGATGCGGGATCATGACGATATCATTAATGAAGGTATTCCGATTAAGACCAAAAAGGGGTTTCAATTTGCTCGGATAAATGGTAGCAAAGAAGGTGGAGAAAGGGTCGTTCCAATATCGGATATTTATTTAACTCGCAGAATGTGGGCTGGCTTGGCCAAAAAATGCGAAAATTATCAGCGTGGAGTGTTCAGGAATTGTGTGTTTGCCTTGACGCTCGAAGAGGACAGTGCTCGAGTCCAACAAGCGATTATATCGCGTGGTGGGACAGTCATCCAAAGTGGTATGGACGACTTGTTACAGTTGACTGCGGAAAACAAGATCAAATGGATGAACAAGGCAGATTACAAATTCGGAGCTGTAATTGCTAAGGACTGCAAACGGACACCGAAGTATATCGAAGGCTTGGCATTAGGGTGGCCGTGCCTTTCTTATCGGTTTATTTACGATTGTATTGAATACAAGCCTACGTTTGAACAATGGGATTGTTATTTATTGAGTGCTGGAGAAAGTGAAGTGCTGGATAAGCGACTGTTATCTCTTGATATAAGTGCGTTCAAGCAGCTTTGGCAAGGCGGCAAGTCGCTGAAAGAACAGTTTCACAAAAGAAAGCAGTATTTGTCTGACGTGAAAACTGTTATTCACTTAATTCAACCGGAAAAAGCAAAGGGCGAAGATTCAGCGGCCGCTCAGGCTATACCTCGCACTCTAGCGTTAATGGGATGCACATGCAAATGGGTTGACTCTACTGAAGAACTAACTGCTGGATCAGTGGCTGTAACAATGGAGAACTACCGATATCCTACAACACTGCAACGATGCGAGGATTGGGATATGGTCAAACGCATTATTAGCGGTCAAACGCATCCACGGACGCTTATATTCAACCGAGATTGGGTGATCCAATGTGTCATTAATAGGAGGATTGTCTGACCGGTCAGCGACAGTGGAAAGTATAGATAGAAAACATGTACATACAAACACGGTTATTATAATCGGTAATGACCGGTATTTTTATTGATCCAGATCTATGCCTAGTTAGAATTTAAATACTTTTTGCCCAATTTCACGACGAGCCCCAATGTTTTGTTAGTTTTTTTTTTTTTTTCTTGGGTTGTCCAACTGGCAGATTGTTAAATGCTGTCTTACTCGCAATTTTAAATTCTGCCCCATCCATGCCAATGGCACGAATTATCGATTTACCAACAGAAATACTATGGCCAATACTGGCTCATTGCCAGCTTACTGATCTGTTCGCACTGAGGCAGACGTGTCGATTAACGAAAATCGCAGCTGAAGTGCAAGATACTATGAAATTCTGCGTGGAGATTGACTGTCACAAGGCAACTATCTTTCACCAATCCTTTCCTAATGGGTGCTCAGAATGGAACCATGACTGGAGAACGATTCCGATGAAAAACCTCCGTGCGGACGAGAACGAGACGTTCGACTTCATTTTGAGCAAATCGTTCAGACTGAGGTTTCTTCTTCCCGGTTGCTATGGCTATAGCGAACAGCCTAAATTGGGCACCTTTGCAAAGTTTGAGACTGTTGTCAACATCATGTTTACTAAGATGGAACGACAAGCTGATATTCCAAGAGTAGTTGACCTTGATTGCGGAAACGGTGCAATTTTGTACAATGTCCGCCAATCGATTTCACTTATTAAGCGTATCAACAACACACCTTTGGACATCACTGTTCCTTCTGTGGTTTTACAGAACACCAGTCTCCGAAATCGAACCACACGAAAGCCAATTGTGATTGGTGGGAAATTTGAAGCTGCAACTATTGCTCGTACAAATAAGAAGTCCTTAGGAGCCCCTTTGGATTTTTCTGGGGCGATGAATCTGAAAAGAGTTTATTTACAAATTAATACTCATTCACATGCAAGATGCGATACCGCTGATATCAGAGAATTGATGGACAGTCTTGACGACTGCCCGTCGTTGGAGACGATTGTTCTTTTTGGAGGCTATGACATGGTTTTCGAGCTGAATGCTTTCCCTAGAAAATTAAAAGTGCTGGAAATACTAACCGCTTGCAAATTTCGATTCCCTGGCAACGTAATAGGGTCCTGCCCAGCACAAAAGGTCATTCTAAAGGACCAACCTTGGAACTACCAGGAAGTCCAGTTTCCAAACATTTCTGTCTTGGAGATGAGAGTTGATTTTAGCTTGCGAGCCTATACAGTTTCGAATTCGATACTGGAAGCCCTGGTGCAAGTGAAGGAATTGAGGCTTAATGTCGGAAGGGTCGACGTGGGCGCAGCACTTTTGAATAAAATTAGGCTGCGAGATAGTAAAATCGAAAAGCTTCGATTCGAAGGGAGCGTACCAGAAGTAATTTTACAGGCTATTCCAACAATCGTCAAGCTTCCAATTTTAAGTTTTCTAACAATTGAGCTCAGGTTTTTATTATTGGATAGGGATTATATCGAATCGCTGACACAGAAGATTTATCAGGAGCGGCATAGCAGTACAGAGCTCCATGTTCAGATCCATTGGGGGAGTAAGAACGAAAGTCTGTTTCAAATAGTGAAATCTGAGTAAAATAGCGGTTAATATACATGCCCTAGTCTTTTACAGAGCTGACATTCACAACTGCCCCACAGATGTTTAGGCTGCATGAAAAACGCAGATCATCATGCAGATGGTAGATTGTGGATGCCTCATTTATTATTATGCCAACTCGCACTATCCACTCCACCACCAACAAGAACAAAAAATGAGGATCCAGGACTTGCCGATTGAAATAGCATGGTCGGTACTAGACCTTTGCGGGTTCTCTGACATGCTCAAATTGAGAGCCACATGCCAGCTACTGAAGCGAGCAGTGGAGGCGCACAAAAGCATGCGGTTTTCCTTGGATATCTTACACAGCCAAGGGGGGTTATATCTTCTGCCTCTCCCTGAACAGTACCAGGCGAAGATGCCTTTGAAGAGAGTGTTCATCAAAGAGGAGGAAAACCCCGGGATTGACTTTGCTTTGAGCCTGGCCACCACGTTGAGGTTCAATACACCAGCACCTGTTGGATCCAACAGACTGGCTCGATTGCCTAAACTTGCAAGATTTGACGCTGCCGTGAACTTGCTGTTTGACAAATTGGAGAGAGGCAGCATCCAATCGCAGTCGGTTTGGAGTGTTCGTATCGAGGGTGCGATTCTGTACAACGTTCCCGAATCGGTTGGATTGATCAACAGGATAAACAATACACCGTTGAACATCACTGTTCCGCTCCTGTATTTGCAAAATACCGTTGTAGGGAAAGCGATCACGGCTAAGCCGATCCTGATCGGCGATAAGTTTGAAGCGGTCGTCATCCGCTCCACGGGCAACACGAAGCCACTAGGACGACCATTCGACTTCTCCAGGGCCACCCGGCTGAGAGAAGTTACCTTTGATCGTGTGTACAACATAAGCCGCGGGATAATGGACAGCCTGGACCAGTGTGCGGCATTGGAAACCATCACGCTCAAGGGGGAGCCAAACACGGTCTTCAAGCTACCACACGGCTTCCCTGAACGAGTGAGGACGCTGAAGATCACAGCTCAAGGCCTTCTGTTTCCCAATGGCTCCGAAGGGGTGTGTCCCGTGCACAAGGTCATTTTGGACGGCACCCTCGACCTTTTCCGCACAACCAGTTTCCCGAAGCTGAGTGTTCTAGAGGTTATTCGGACCAACGTCTGCCACGCCGCCGTACCCGTGTCGCTGAAGACGATCATAGTGCGGTTGCGGGAGCTCCGGTTTTTGAATTTTGTTTGGGTAACCGATTCAAACATCTTGAAACAATGCCCACTCCAAGACAGTGGAATTGAACAGCTTTCGTTTAGCGCCAGAAGACCGGAAAGCATTGTGGGATTGCTGTCAGAACTCATCAAGTTGCCCCGGCTGACATGCTTGCTCTTTGAGTTCGCCATGCCTGTGCAGCATGATGACATGCACAAGTTTATGGAGGAGATGTGCCGACACAGCCGCACTGCCGCCACGCTACGGATCCGGGCCAGATGGACCGGCTGTCGCAACAGCCCTGCAGAGCTCGAAATGGTGAAGAGATAACCAAACATATCCCGCGTAACACACACAACAAGGCCCAGATAGCGGGCCGCCGTTCATGATGACATATTCAAGGCTCTGGTTTCGCATAGCCGTATGACCGTGTGTCCAGACAGCGGGTATTTCCCCACGACGATCATAGCTAACAAGTCAATTCGTCTAACAGCATTAGCCGCGCAGACGTGTGTGTGTAAAAGCACTGAAGGGGGGGGTGTATTGCCCTGCGGGCGGCCTTCTTTTCTAGAAAAGAAGCAAAAGCACTGGAATTGCCTCGCAGAGCTACCTTTTTTGCTTCTTTTCGGAGAAAAAAGAAGCCGCCGGAGACTACGTGGGTCGTGTATTGCCCTGCGGGCGGCCTTCTTTTCTAGAAAAGAAGCAAAAGCACTGGAATTGCCTCGCAGAGCAGCCGGCGGAGGCTACACGGGGACCGCGTATTGCCCTGCGGGCGGCCTTCTTTTCTAGAAAAGAAGCAAAAGCACTAGAATTGCCTCGCAGAGCTACCTTTTTTTGCTTCTTTTTCGGAGAAAAAAAGAAGCCGCCGGAGGCTACACTCGCAGAGCCACATTTTTGCCGCCGGAGGCCACACTCTTCACAGCACCACGTGACGGAGAACTAAACCTCGTTTGACCACCACCACCGGCCGGGGAGCGACCCCGAGACGAAACAGCGATGGGGTTGAGATGATGATCTGATCATCGAGAATAAGAAATCAATTACTACGTTATGTACGGCTCATCTGACGCTCCATGTTCATGTACAAATCCCATCGAGCTCTTAAAAAGCCCCCGTTTATCTGGACACTTTGGGAATCACCGCAGCACGGTGGATCGACAGCAATTGACAGGACTCATGACCAGACTAACTAAAACAGTTATAGCGCCAATCCTCCTTAACGTCAATCGCAGCACAAGAGCCACACCGCGGTACTGTAAGTGTCGTTGGTACAAGGAAAAGAAAAATTTTCATTGTGGGTTTGGGCCTTTATAGTGGGGGGGTGGGCGTACTGAGAAGTGCGTGCGCATGTCTGGGAACGCGTATTTGCTTTTTTGCGTGGTGGCGTCCGATTGCGCACAAAATTCCGGATGCTGATTGGACCGTTCGTCTCAGATCTGGGGAAAGCGCTTCGGCGGTCGCACCGGGTCGGGCCGTCCTCACGTGTGTGGCAAAGTTCATCAAACTTTTCCGTTTTGGGACTATGACGTTCCGGTGTCTGCTTGTGGAAATCCGGGGTTGATCATAGACAGTTCTTTATGGAGGAAGTGTTGTCCACACAGAGACAATCCGCCCCTCCCCCGCTTCATCGTCCCCCAACAGTTTTTTTTTCTCTCTCTCTCTCTCTTATTTTTCGACTCTCTCTCACCCACTTCATTTCTGCCTCTCTCTCTCCCACTCGGCTTTTCCGCACATAAAAGAACCACTGACCCTCTCAAGGCGTCCCGTCGGCTTTGTGGAAATCCCTTACTTCGCTGCGCGCGCGCTATACTTGCTTTTTCCTCCAATGCCTTGCACCTCCCCCACCAAACTCATGCACCCTAACCCAGAACCCCAGCATTTTAATTTATTTTTTCTTCGCAACGGCCAGGATAGCGCGCGTTTTTGTGCACACATTTCTTTTTCCATGTTTTATTTTTTCTATGGATGCCTTTTTTTTTTTTTTTTTTTTTTTTTTTTTTTTTTTTTTTTTTTTTTTTTTTTTTTTTTTTTTTTTTTTTTTTTTTTTTTTTTTTTTTTTTTTTTTTTTTTTTTTTTTTTTTTTTTTTTCTCGGGTCTTGTGTAGTAATGAGTGAGTGTGTGAGTGTGTGGGATATAATAATAACACAAGCAATTTTTTTTTTTTTATAACGTTCGACATCGCTCCTATTCCTCTTTCAACGCAACCATCCCCATCTGGATTCTAGAGTCGTTGCTTCTCTTTTTTTTTTTTCCCCTTAACTTATATATATATCTGTATACATCTCTGGTGGTACTGTCTGGTAAGTAGTACTTGGGAGGAGGCTACTACTGCTAATATAGCTCCTCCAGTGTGGGCACGAGAAAAAAAAATTACTAACCCGAACACCCTCTTTTTTAGAAAACTAACAGAAAACAACAAAAAAAAAAAAAAAAAGAAGGGAGATCTCTATATATACATATAAGAATGTCTATCGACGTTGGACGAAGCGCTGCTGTGCCTACCATGGGAAACAACACCGACAGCATCACGCCAACCCAGCCCATCCCGCCAAAATCAACCACGGTCAAGACAGACAAACCGCGACCCCACGTATGTGCAACGTGCACCCGGTCCTTTGCCCGTCTCGAGCATCTGAAGCGTCATGAGCGCTCCCACACCAAGGAGAAGCCGTTCCAGTGTCCGGTTTGCGAGCGTTGCTTCGCCCGTCGGGACCTCTTGTTGCGTCACAAGCAGAAGCTTCATGCGGACTTCCCTGACGAGTCCAAGCCTCGGGGTCAGCGGAAGAAGCGCAACTCAAAGTCAGCTCCTTCCGCTACCACCACCACCACCGCCAACGGCGGTGGTGCCACTGCTGCTGCAGGCTCCACCGAATCCCCCCCTGCCTACTCTGAGCTCTTGAGAAACAAGGTCCAGAAGACCTCAAACCACCATCATTCCTCAAACTCAGGCACGCGTTCGCGAACAATGTCCTTTTCCGCGGCATCTGCAACGTCGTATTCCACAAACAAGGAGATCGAGTCGTTCAACCAAAACGACCAGTTCCATCCGTCGGGCCCGCCCCAGGTAGGGTTCTCCACCCCGCAGCTGCTCCCTGCGTCCTTCTCAGACTCGTCAGACTCAAACCCGTTCGACGACTTCTTCACCGCTTCCGATCCCCTGTTCATAAACCCGCAATTGTTGGGCAACAACAGCGATCGCAGCCACAGCGTGTCGTCCCTTCCCTCCACCACGTCGTCCCAGCATCAGCAGCAGCAGCAGCAGCAACAACAACATCCTAACTTCTTGCATGATCATCGACATAACAGCCATCCAACCCAGATGCTCAACTTTGATCATGATCTGTCGTGGTTGTCCCCAAACCACTCGGGCGGCATCCCACCAAACCCACAAACAATCCTCGACTCAACCCCGTCCACAGAGTTCTCCGTCGAGTCCCCGCTGGCCCTACAGCACCACCAGCCCCCTCCTCCTCCAATGCAGCATCCCGTCGCCCCTCACGATTTTTTTAATAACGATCATCACCCTACTAACCACCACAACTCTTTTGATGTCAACATTCCCGACGAAAACTTCTGGAAATTGGACCACCACCAACATCAAGCTAATATGGCCTCCTCCGCTAACGGTAATAACAACCAAGGGGGCGCCAGCCACATCATCACCCCTCAACTTCGTTTGCATATCTTGACAAGCCTGTCAACCCCAACTCCGTTCAGTTCAAGCCCTCCTCCGCATCTGCCGTCCACTTTGGAACTCCAACGGTACATCAATGCGTACATTGAAAACTTCTCCAAGCACATGCCGTTCTTGCATCACACCTTGGAGTTCACCCCAGACAACGTCCCGTTGGCTCTGGACATGGCTGCCGTCGGCGCTTTGTATGCCTTCGAGCAGTCCAACGCCTCCTCCATCTTTGAAATCTCCCGTTCGTGCATCCACATCTATCTGGAGTCCAAGCACGACCACAAGGCCGCCACGGCCGATGCCAACGACATCGACAACTTCCTCCCCAAGCCATCGGCTGCCCCATCCACCCCGTTGTGGCTGGTCCAGGCTCTGCTGCTGGGAGTCGTCTACGGTCTATTCAGCAACGACCCAATGGCCAACGAAATCGCCGTGGCCCAGGCTAATGCTGTCATCTCGCTGGCCAAGAGTGCCGGTCTGCATCTCTCCCCGTTGAACTACGTCCACGCACCAGCGAACCTCGACGCTTGTTCGGTCGAGGAGAAATGGAAGTTCTTCATTGCCGTCCAGGAACGGGTGCGCACCATGCACGTTGTCCACACGGTCTCTTGTCTGTTGTCCACAAGCTACAATGTGCCCCCGACGCTGAGAAACGAAGACATCCAATGCGGATCCCCCTGCGACGAGTCGTTGTGGACGGCTTCGGATGCTGCGTCTTGGTGGGACATCATGAAGAAGAAGCAGCTGGACGCTTCCTTGAAGGAGGCTGTCCAGGGCCCGCCGTTTGCAGACTACTTGAATCAGCTCGTCAACGGTCAGACGCTTGTGACCAAGGTTCCTCAGTTTACTTTGTTGAGCTTGATGTACGGGCTGCATTCGGTCATCCAGGAACGCAAGACACAGCACTGGGCCGGTAATAACAATGATTCCAAGAAGCGTCGGTTCTCCGAGCATAGCAATGATAGTCATGACATGGCCATGGACGACGCTGCTGCTGGCGACCTGTCGGAATATGACAAGGAAAAGATGTGGTTACAGACCCAAAAGACATCGATTGAAGCCATGTTACGAGCTTGGGAAACTACTTGGTCATTATCCCCGTTGGCCTCGCTGAATCCGTCCAGCCAATACGGCCCTCTGATGAGCGACTCGATCCCGCTGTCCTCGCTGGCGCACATTCGAACGTATGTTGACTTGAGGAAGGTTAAACAGGCGTTTTGGAAGCGGGACTTCGAGGCCATGGGGGTTGCGCTCGACAACATTCAAGTTCCCGTCATCATGGACGGCGACAAGAAGTTCAACGGTCTGCTGGAGTCCACGTCCTTTGCTGCCGACACCATCTCGCTGTGGGAGAAGCATTCTGTGAAGTGGACGTTGGAAACGTCCGTGTCTCAGACATTCATCCACACGATTGTGTCCTTGTTTGATTGCGGACTCGTCATGTCCGAGTTCTTGAAGAGGCTTGAAAATAAGCATCCGGGCGAGCGAAGCGAGGAAGAGGAGTCGCTGGTGAAGCGAATTGTCAAGATTTTCCAACGGGTGGTTGAAGTTGTCGGAAACGAGGATATCGACACCACCGTGATTACAGAAATCAAGCCCGAATCTGGTCACGACGACCTGTCGACGGTGCTAGACCTGGATAGCAAGAAGTCGGAGCACAACAGTCGCGAGCTGTGCATTTTGATCCTCAAGGCGGTTGGAAAGATTCTCAGCAAGTCGTATGTCTGGCCATTTGCATTGGTGATGGGACAGGCGTTGGAGGCACGCAGCGAACAGCTGAAGAAGAGTGCATAATATAATTTTTTTTTTAGCCCTTCCCTCCCCTGTGAGTGTGTATAATATAATTATTTAAGTTGAATACCAATAGTGTCGAAAGAAAAAAACATCAAGGGACCAAAAAAAAGGGCCTGCCTAACAAAGACAGATGAGGGGATATTTATAATCCTCAGGATGAACACGCAAGTTGTTGCCTATTCAGGCTTTATACTTATCCTGCGGGGAAAACCCTCGCTGATGTGAAAATTTCATTTCTCCTCAGCAGATAAAGGTGGGTGGTTCCACAGGTGGGGTTCTGCGGAGAAATGGAATCCTCATAGAAGCTTCTGATCGGCGGCCCCTCTCCCGATCGGAGATAGACCGGGGACTGTGATTGGCCGACCGCCCCGGGGAATGGCCCACGCTCTGGGCTGAGGAGTCTTCACATGTCGACAGACCCAATCACGTGAGATTGGGAAACACTATACCACTGAAGCTTATCTGCGGAGAAATGGCAGACGAGGGGCCAGTCTGTAGCGGAGAAATCGCTTGGGTAGCATTTTTCCAGACGAGCGATCGATATATCTTTGAGGAAAGGGGTGGAGAGGTCCCCGTTTGTGGGTGCTGGGTGCTGGTGTGGTGAGTGGTGTGATGCAGCCCCAGCGCTCTCGGATGGGCAGGAGAATGTGGTGTTACCTAGGCGAATGCTTGCTGCTGACCGCTACCGCGGTTATAGGGTCTGGTCCGAAATGGGCTGAGAGCATGGTGGTAGCCCTGGTTCACCGAGGAGTCGAGCCCTGCCGAACCACGTGAGCTCACTTAATCCGAACGTAGCATCGAGCCAGTTTAATGAGCACCATTCGGTGTTGCGGCGATGCGGCCCATCCCATGCACGGTTTTTCCGTGGTATACTCCACATCATCTTACGGCGTCTGTGTGCGTCAGGGCCTCGAAGCCGCCGGAGGCTACACGGGGTCGGTGTATTGCCCTGCGGGCGGCCTTCTTTTCTAGAAAAGAAGCAAAAGCACTGGTTCAGCCTCGCAGAGCTACCTTTTTTGCTTCTTTTCGGAGAAAAAAGAAGCCGCCGGAGGCTACATGGGGTCTGTGTGTGCCCTGCGGGCGGCCTTCTTTTCTAGAAAAGAAGCAAAAGCACTGGAGGCCTCGCAGAGCTACCTTTTTTGCTTCTTTTCGGAGAAAAAAGAAGCCGCCGGAGGCATTACACAGCACCACGTGACCAGGGGGTTTGGTGTATTGCCCTGCGGGCGGCCTTCTTTTCTAGAAAAGAAGCAAAAGCACTGGTGGTTGCCTCGCAGAGCTACCTTTTTTGCTTCTTTTCGGAGAAAAAAGAAGCCACCGGAGGCATTACGCAGCACCACGTGACCTGGGGATTTGGTGTATTGCCCTGCGGGCGGCCTTCTTTTCTAGAAAAGAAGCAAAAGCACTGGTGGGCCTCGCAGAGCTACCTTTTTTGCTTCTTTTCGGAGAAAAAAGAAGCCGCCGGAGGCATTACACAGCACCACGTGACCAGGGGGTTTGGTGTATTGCCCTGCGGGCGGCCTTCTTTTCTAGAAAAGAAGCAAAAGCACTGGTGGGCCTCGCAGAGCTACCTTTTTTGCTTCTTTTCGGAGAAAAAAGAAGCCGCCGGAGGCAGTTTAGCCTTAGCCTCTTTTCCGGAAAAAAACTAAGCCGTTGAAACCTACTGGTCTACGGAGAAAGCGGGGGATCGCAAGAGCTATTTTGTTGGCTTATTTTCGGAGAAAAAGGCTCACTGGACTGACTGGAGGCAACTTGATCGCGTCTTCTGGTTTTCTGCTGAGCTGTCAATCACTGGCTCATATGAGCTTTGCAGCCCTCAATTTCGGGAGGACAGAAGGTTGAGCGCAGCTCTCAATTCTTGCTGCGTACGAGGAAAACCGCCGAACGTGATCTTTCCTCGAGCACACGCATTCCTGCTTCACAGTGTGTAATCTATTTAAACTTCGGTGAAAGGAAGCGTCGGAGAAAGCTCCTGGTGAAATAGTCCCCCTGACGTGCGGCTTAGTGCGGCTTTTTTTTTTTTTTTTTTGTGAAATTTTTTTTTTTTTTTTTTTTTATCCATGCGATGGAATCTTATCAAAAGACTACTAATGACCGCAACTAATAGCAAACCCACGAGCCCTATCATGGAGACTGCTGCAGGCGCAGCCAATAGCAAACCCACGAGTCCTATCATGGAGACTGCTGCAGCGACAGCAGCCCCGATAGAAAACGGAAAACCACCAAAACTGCAAGGAAGAGAACTATACAAGGCCATGGGGAGCCCGAAAACCATTGTGGCCCCGATGGTGGATCAGAGCGAATTGGCTTGGAGAGTATTATCTCGACGCCACGGCGCTGATTTATGCTACACACCCATGTTCCATGCAAGGCTGTTTGGAACCAGCGACCATTACAGGAACGAGCAATTCGGAAGCATGGACGGAGACCCTAAGTTCGACAGACCGTTGATCGTTCAGTTCTGCGCAAACGACCCAGAGGAGCTGCTAACTGCCGCTCGTCACGTTGTGGGCAGATGCGATGCTGTGGACCTCAACCTGGGTTGTCCCCAGGGCATTGCCCGGAAGGGCCATTATGGATCGTTCCTGATGGAGGACTGGGACCTGATCTACCGACTGATAAATAAACTGCATACAGAACTGGAAATCCCGGTGACTGCGAAAATTAGAATTTACGACGATTTAGAAAAGACTTTGGCGTATGCAAAGCATGTGCTTTCTGCTGGTGCGCAGTTCCTCACCGTTCATGGACGAACGAGAGAGATGAAGGGTCAGAAGACCGGACTGGCTGATTGGTCCGTGATTAGATATTTGCGGGACAATCTTCCTCCTGACACCGTCATGTTCGCGAACGGTAACGTTCTCTACCAGGAAGATATTGGAAGATGCCTAGAGAGCACTAACACTGACGCTGTGATGTCAGCCGAAGGCAATCTATACAATCCGGCTATTTTCAACATTAACAAAGACACGATTGACGAAAAGTTCCCTCGTGTAGACAAGATGATCCGGGAGTATTTCGAAATAGCCAAGGAGACACCAGGCGGGGCAAACATGTCAGCCATGAAGTCGCATTTCTTCAAGATTCTGCGGCCGTTCATATCAGTTCGAACCGACATCAGAAACCAGATTGGACCGATCAAGAAGGGCCAGTTGGAAGAGTTCGGAAACATTGTGAAACAGGTTGAAGAAGCGGTCGAAGAGATCTATGCGAAGGGAACAGAAGAGGATATCATTGTCGAGGATGGAGACTATAAGGACATTCCGTATTGGCGATGTCAGCCATATTTTAGAGTGGTCAATGGCGTTGCCAGTAATGGCAAGCGAAAGAGTGAGGAAGAAAAGGAGTCATCTTCCAAAAGTATCAAGACTGATGACTAAGATATAGAATTGATGTAATGCATGTTTGACTGTTGCCCACATCGTTTAACAGTAGCAATAAATTATAGATGTTTGGGGAACAAACGTTCCAGACCAGTAGAAAAAAAAAAAAAAAATCTATTCAAAATTAGGTAGGGAAGTTATAAATGCATCTAACCCCAAGACGAAGAGTTCATTAGTGATCCCGTCTTTAGAGTGTTCAATGGGACTGAGCGGGTTTTTGACCACATACTCAGTGTACAGAGAGACAAATATTTGGTTCAACGCCACCCGCTGGTTCTCCATTCGCGGGTCGGTCAAAAGCACAAATTTCAAATTCGACGGCGTCTCGTAATAATGCAGCTTATACTTGGATGTATTGTAGCTGACAAACCCGTCCTCGTCAGTCAGCTTTCTGACCATATTTCGTAACGAAAACACGATCCCAAAGATCAGCTTTGCGTCATCCTCGGTGGATCGAGCTAAATTAGTCTGCTGTTGATGCTGCTTTGTTCTAGAAGTGAAGTCTGAGGTTATGCTATTGGAAGATCGATGTGATGATATACTGGCGTCCCTGGTATGCTTCTGTTTTCCATTATGCCAGTCTCTACGATATATGCATTCACCTACAGCACGCATTAGCCGGCAGCACATTAGCCTACGCCCAGGAACTTACAATGTCGGTCAAAGAGCCAGAAGGAGTATATTGTCATTATTATTTGTAAATGTTGGAAAATGCGTCGTGTCGGTACAAATTCCCAACTTTATTTTTGATAGACCCCACGAGAGTCTGCTGAGATGCAAAGCATCTACATTCGGCAGAGATTTTTTTTACTATTACTATTCGAGATATTTCTAATAATAATAATAATAATAATAATAAATACAAATGTAACTACTTGATATACTTGTCCATAAATTTCTTGTGAAAATCAGACCTCAGCATGTCATTTACAAAACCCTTATCACCCTCGCCGCCAATCGCTTGATTCTTGAACACAGTGTCATCGGTCCAGGACCTTTTGACACCGAATCCTTCAGGATTTAGTAACGGGTTACTATATGCAATTTCCTTCTCCCGTTCCGCCTCTTCTTCTTGACGTTTCTTCTCTTCTTCTTTTTCTTTCTCCTCGGCCCGTTCCCGCTTGATCTTTTCTAACTCCTTCATAAGCTGTTCATTTTCGTCCTCATCCTCGCTCTCTTCTTCACTGCTGCTGTCGTCTGACCCATCACCACTATCATCATCAGCGTCTATAGACTTGGTTTCTTCTAAAATTCGTCTCCTCTTCTCTTCCTTTGATTCGCCATCCTTAACGCCGTCTCCTAACCCGATTTTTTGCATGTGATCTTGTTCAGCTTCTAGCAGCTTCCTTTTCAAGTCTTCATTCGTTTTGATCTTTCCATCATCGTCTTTATCCGCATCTCCTCCCTGACCTCGCTGACGATATTTCAGTGTTGTGTGAGCAGGAAGAGTTCTCGAATGCAGGATCGACCCAGAAGCCTGTGTGTTCGCATTGCCTCGAGCGGGGTCAAAAGTAGGCCTGTGGGCAGTGGTCATGGTGGCAGAGGTGGTGGTGGTTCGATAAAACCGATACAGGAGAAAAAGTCTGCGGAGGTTTTGTTTTTGTAGAAGTTGGGTGTGTGGCGTTATGTTATATCCCAGCTATCGGGGCGGGCGATAAGCATTATCGTCCCTATGCCTAGTATATAGTTCCTTCGTTATAGCCAATAAACATTTATTATTATTATAGTTCCTGAGTAACTTTCAGGGTAGGTGCTGATGCGAAACCTTTTTTTGACTTAGTTACTTAACTGGAGAAAAGACTGCGTGTTAGCGATATACAATCTATTGTTCATTCAAAAAGAAAAAGAAAGAAAAACCTGTCAGTGTAATTCTTCAGCTCGATATGTACTTGCCATATCCTCCACCTTTCTGTAACTGTGGCCCGTAACTGTCTCAAGGATAGAAATATGGGTAAACACAGACTGTCCTATAGTTTACTCCTCACTCTTTTCAAACAACACCATTTCCTTCTAAGGTAGGTTCCACTCCAGATGGCCTCACAAACGTCAGTGGACATCAGCGGAAGGTTGCAGGCCGCTATTGAGTATAGGGATGGCGAAATGCAACTAATAGAAACGAATATCAAAAGTAAAATTCAAAAGTTTAATCCTCTCATCGATACTGTTCTTCTTTTCAAAGGCTGTGAAGAAGAGAGCGACTTCAAAGCTGTCGACACGACTCTACTTAGAGCTCAAGGGTCGTTGTACTACTGATTTCGTACAAGGTATATACAAGATAGTTATACCTTCAAAACCGCACGAACTACTAGGATCTTTAGCCAAATATGCTGCAGGCAAGTTGGAGCATGTTGTGGGAGAGAATAGGATTCTTTTTTTTTAGGATATGCCTATATTTTCCTCATCAACTGGCTGGGATTATCACCCGAAATCTTCGAACGAGTCAAGCTGAAAGTGAGATCAATGAAGGAGCCAGACGTATCTTACGGATTGAAGAATGATGTTTATTTGGTTCTCGTTACCTACATGAAATGCTTTCCGACAACTCATTTTGAATTCGGATATTCAGAGAATGCATGCGAATCAAAAGAAGATATATTTCTAGTATGGCACGGGACTTTTTTTTTAATGGGGACGGCAATTTCTGCTTATATCAAACAACGGGCGGAGAGCTAGATAGCATAGATATTAATGTTTATGATTTCAGTATTGCTTATTTCCACAACAACTGAAGGGATTGCTCAAAAAATTGAACACAAAAGGTATGCACAAACAACAGAGTATTCAATCACATCAGAAAACTAAAGTGACGACACTCGTGCTGCTTGTTAAGCTATTCTATGGGACTCGTCAGAGAGAGGACCTATTAAAGATCATCGACGCAGATGATGACGAAACCCGTCGAAATTTAAAAATTGCCTTTAACATTCGCTGTAATCCGCATCTGTTGAATGATAACCCAGTTGTTCCTGATGACAACGTTCTTTTTGCTTTCAGAAAGATTCAGAGTCAATACTCTGAAGAAAGGGAGGTGGTGAGACTAGATAAAAGGTATTACTTGTATACTCTTCGCGACACAATTGTAGTTTTCAGGAGACAGCAAGAGACTGATGCGAGCCCGATATTTAATGTGTTACCTGACAAAGATATTATCAATACCTTATCCCATCTGATTGAAGGTTCTTTTAGTGAAAACGACGGTGCAGAGACTGCCGAAGTGTTGGATCGACTTGGTGAGAAAATTTAGAAGTCAGTATTGTCCCTCGAATGTCATGAAGTGAGAACTCTTTTTAATGCAATTCGCCCAAAAAAGAACACGAGAACTCACAATTATAAGGGCGCTGTAAAAATTCCTAAAGGGGTGAACGGATTTATCCTTTCTGGTCGCCGTGGTGTTAATAAATCACGGGAAACGTGGAATTTGGAAATTAGTTCAGGTGAGTTGATTGGTTTGTTTGAAAGTGTCTATGGCGTGGTTTGGCTTAGAGCCAGTACAGGTTGATGCGCCCCGACTTTGCAAAAGTTGTGTCTGTAGACCATTTATAGTCTGAATGAATCAGCTGTGAGTATGAACTGTTTGATTTATATACATATTCTGTTTTATTCTCTTTTGACAGGGTAGCATTAGAATACATAGTTTAGGACAAGCGCAAGTTCGGACCTATATGCAAAAGTTGTAATCTGTGTCCTGGATTACTACCTTCGGGATGAGGAATGCAACGCTCATTTAATATCTATATATCTACTAAACTTAAATATACAGCAGAACGTTCACGATTCATAGGTTCAGTAGGTTTTTGAACACTCGTAATCTGCGTAACTAGAATGACGGTTAAGCGATTTAACAAGGACAGATCCAGACTTCTTGGAAAATGGTACGCCAATCGACACTTTATGGCGCAAATGACTCTGTAAAAACTGAATAGAGAGCGGATTCAGCTTCCTCGCTTTCAACTCGTGTATTTCAGACGAATAGGCCCAGCCCGATAACGGGAAGTTGATTTTCTGGTCAACTTCGACTTCAATTTCTTGTACCCGTTCTCCACTTTCTCCTTCAATTTCTTCATCGATTGACGATTGGTACGGCGCCTCCCAGTCTTTACATGAACTTCCATCTTCCCCTTCCATCTGTGTAAAGTTTAAGTAGGCAAAGAAAACAATATTGTAAAGAGTTTTTTTACACAAATAACTTTGAAACTTTAATTTTCAGCGATAGATTATGGGTACATGCATACATATCACAACCAATTCCTTCATTTGGCAGTGTGGTTGAATATGAAGTATATACGTATACAACCACAGAAGGGCTACTATTTGGACTTTGCATATGCACAGTTGAGCATGCATATATAAATTTTGCACATATAGCGGACTACTTTCATACAGATAAGCCTATATACCATACCATCCCTAATAACGTTAGGACAAACTAACTGTTTACAATAACACGACTGCCTGCCGTTACCAGTGTGCGTGGAATGCCAGCTGCTGGGAGAGGGACCTCACGCGCAAAAAAAACATAACAACCTAATTTTGACAGTTTCCGAGATACAGCAAATAGATGAAGATGGTCGCAATAAAGAATGCTTGAAGCATCGTCGATATTGGAAGTTGATTTCAGTAAATACAAGTGTTCAAAGGAGAGTAAGCATTTCCAACAGACGTTGAATAGAGAGAACTGTGATAGTCATAAACATAACGCGGAGGTTGAGCCGGGGCCACCACCACCACCACCACCACCACCGCCGGAACATAGAAAAATAAGCCAAAAGCCGCGGAAGCCAAAAAAAGATTCAGTCCTACGGTTCTTTTCTGGGAACCCCTCTAGAATACGGTTACAGGAGGAGCTGATATATGCGATAACCAGCTCGAAAAAAAAGGGCAGTAAAAAGAGACGTCGGAGAAAACGAGCAGAACCGCTAGTGGAGAAGTTGGTTGACAGCGCTAAAGGCGTACAGGAAATCCAACAATTGAACCAAGTGTACCCGTTTTCCAATTGCTGCAGACAAGGGTTTTCGATCAAAGCGGGCGATCTGTTGATTCTGCAAGAGCATTATCTTGGACGCGAAAATACAATGGATCCAGCGGATGAAGCTGCAAGTTTTTGGAACTTTGCAGGTTCGGTCCCGGAAGAAATGCAACTAGAAGACATATTTCTGTTACACGGGGAGGACAGCTTTGTCGTGAAGGACGAGAATGTTGTGATGGGCTCGCAGCCCCAGGACCATGTGGTGGCCATATCGAGCAGCAGCAGCGATCACCGGGATGATAGTAACTACAATGAAGACGACTCGGTGGTAATCGAGAATGTGCACCACACTGCTGATGCAGTTGTGATTCCCGATTCGGAGGGCGAAGAGGAGATTTTGTTTGAAGACAGCGACAGGGACCCTCCGGTTGTGTACGAAATATCCGACAGCGAAGCAGAGCAGGTGATAAGCGACATTGAGAATAGCGACGACTCCTGTTCTCCCGCAGGTATGATCATCCCAGCCTCTCCGTTAACCGGGGCGGAGGAGTGTGTAGAAATGCGTTCCAAGTCGCAATATGATGCATATGCCACGGGCGACCTGCGCCAATTGGTCCGGAAATACGGCTTCAAGCCATTGAAGACTCGATCCCAAATGATCCAGTTGCTAGACAGTTGCCATAACGACAACGCCACACCAGCCACACCAGCCACTTCTTCCCGTCGGGATCCCGATGATGATGATGATTTGGACGAAATGATATACAAGCGACTGGACGCGACGTTCAAGAAGCACGAATTCGACGACGTGTACGAACGGATGGTGGCGTACGAGCCAATTGACGTCGGGGAGCTGCACCAGGTTGCCAGCCGAGCGCTTGAGACGACGAGCGTGGATCTAGAGCTTGTCAAGACGTACTGCGACTCTCGGGGAATATGCTTCACGGAGACCAACCAACACTAACAACAAGTAGTAATTTATTCTCAAACCCAGCGGCTTAATTTATATTTATATATATCTGTACCTTTTTCTGGTCTCATTAGAGTTCACCAGCCTTGTCAATGGCAATCTTGGATCTGGTGGCACCGGTTCTGGAGCCCAAACCCTCGATCTTCTTGACAATGTCCAGACCGTCGGTGACCTCACCGAAAACGACGTGCTTGCCGTCCAACCAAGGACATGGGACGGTGGTGATGAAGAATTGGGAGCCGTTGGTGTTTGGACCGGCGTTGGCCATGGACAACAAACCCGGACGGGTGTGCTTGACCTGGAAGTTTTCGTCTGGGAAACGCTCGCCGTAGATGGACTTACCACCGGTACCGTTGTGGTTGGTGAAGTCACCACCTTGGAGCATGAACTCTGGGATGACTCTGTGGAAGATGGAGCCGGCGTAGCCGTAGCCCTTTTCGCCGGTGCAGAGAGCTCTGAAGTTCTCAGCGGTCTTTGGGACCACGTCGTCGTAGAGGTTGAAGGTGATACGGCCTAGAGGGGTGCCTGATTCAAAAAACAATTGTTAGCCAACAAAAAAAACAACAAACCTCAATCTCTTCACATTGCCACGTATGGCAACAAGAAGACAACAACAACAACAGCACACTCGAGCATTGAGCCATTGCCGCTGCCAGAACCCTACTCACCGTCAACAGAAGTGTCGAAGAAAACAGTTTTACCCATTGCGATTGAAGAAGCGGAAAAGTTACGTCTGGAAAAAGTATTCAGTGTGGTGCGAAGACCGAGGCTCTTAAGCATTTATATATTCACAGCACACAAATGGAAACAAAAAGAAACAAAAAGAAGTGAAATAAAAGCAATGGTGCGTGTTTTCTGTTGAGCGAGGGGGCGGCGGCGAGTGAGCCCCACTGCACCGGCCCGGTGTTACCCTCCAGCTCGAAATTGGCGGTGACTGCTTAAACTGGTGGAGGGAGCCCTAAGACAGCTGTGTTTTATTAGTCTCTAAAGGGTGCTCTTGTTTGCTTGGGGAGGGCCCTCTCACCGCACAAACCACACATACAGGTCCTGCAGACGTATCCATCTACACACACTATATATATATACATTGCAGGCTCGCCCGCTACCCAATTGAATGATTGTGTACCCTCCTCCCCAACTGAGCCAGTGGCAAAAAAATAAAGCTTAACTGGCCACTTTTCCACCACCGGGTAACCGTTCCCAGCGAATGCATAATTACATCACTGCGTTACCCTGCGCCCGGAGCTGGGCATTGCCGAAAACGACAACAATCTGCGGTATATGCAGTTTGAAGTATCCATCCCCGTCCAGTGGCTGCTGCTGCTACCACTACTCATTGCCTGATCGAGAGCGTTCGATCTATAGCCAATTGGTCTCTTCCCCCGCAGAGCCACGGACGGCGTGGGCTTCGTAGCTGCGCGAAACAACCGGTCGAACCCGTGCGTATACTATCGAGCTATAGCTAGCTAGACACCGTACGTAGTACCATATAGGTCATCTCTCCCTTCCGACCGAATTCGAACATTAACATTGTTAGAACCGGGCAGGCCGTGTATTGCCCTGCGGGCGGCCTTCTTTTCTAGAAAAGAAGCAAAAGCACTGGACCCACCCCGCAGAGCTACCTTCTAAGCCGCCGGAGGCACATTGCCCTGCGGGCGGCCTTCTTTTCCAGAAAAGAAGCAAAAGCACTGGTAATTGCCTCGCCGCCGGAGGCTACACGAGCCTCGCAGAGGTGTATTGCCCTGCGGGCGGCCTTCTTTTCTAGAAAAGAAGCAAAAGCACTGGAATTGCCTCGCAGAGCTACCTTTTTTGCTTCTTTTCGGAGAAAAAAGAAGCCGCCGGAGGCTACACGAGCCTCGCAGAGGTGTATTGCCCTGCGGACGGCCTTCTTTTCTAGAAAAGAAGCAAAAGCACTGGAATTGCCTCGCAGAGCTACCTTTTTTGCTTCTTTTCGGAGAAAAAAGAAGCCGCCGGAGGCTACGCGGGGCGTGTATTGCCCTGCGGGCGGCCTTCTTTTCTAGAAAAGAAGCAAAAGCACTGGTAATTGCCTCGCAGAGCTACCTTTTTTGCTTCTTTTCGGAGAAAAAAGAAGCCGCCGGAGGCTACGCGGGGCGTG
>JAJLUR010000083.1:0-46063 GCA_030674225.1 Blastobotrys terrestris | reverse complement strand
CACACGCAGACGCATTTTTTGATTGGTCTAACCAACCTAGTTCATGCCCTGAGTAAACAAACAGGCAGACAATTGCTCATATGCCACAAATAATTTTTAGACTAGATCCAGTTCTATCTCTCTTACCTACATCAAGACACGTTATACACTGTAATATAAAAGAATAAGTTGATGAGATCTTTCCTCCCCCTTCCCCCTCCCGCCATGGAGCAATTTGATTGGTCCAAAAAGTGGGACTCGGTAGGCGTGTGCTCTAACCTCCCAAAGGAAAAAATTTTATACTGGTACACCATCTTGTGTTTTTTTTTTTTGAACCGCACATTGTAGAACGGCGAGCTTACGAGCATTACATCCCAGTATATCAGATCAATAATCAGTAAGACTTTGGCGAGTGATAAATCAATCTACGTGAACTAACTAAGATGAAGCGCTATTAATTTTCTTTTTTTCCTTCCGTAGACCATGCCGTCAGCTCTAGAGGATCCAACACAACCTCCCCACTACCGTCCTGACATGGTGGTGCCAGAGTTGGAGCCTTACACGGTGCTCCTGAAGGATGGCCAGACAACGGCGACGATTTATCCAATCTCGTCCACTGACCAGCTCCCTGTTGGGCTGCTGGCGTTTCTGTGTGACGAGTTTAACGCAGAAATAGAGCGTGGCGACACGTATCCTCTGTTTGACACGCTCCACATTGATACCTTCCAAAACTACTGGTTTGGGTCCTTCGCAGGCGTGATGCTCATTGGCAGCGCGCCTGTGCTCGAAGAGCGTCGTCAATGGGAAAAGGAGTGTCTGGGAACGTTCTACATCAAGCCCAATTATCCTGGTCGATGTGCTCATATTTGTACTGGTGGCTTCCTCGTGAACGCCGGCATCAGACGTAAAGGCATTGGCAGGACGTTGGCCGAATGCTATTTGGAATGGGCTCCCAAGCTGGGCTACACATATTCCGTATTTAACTTGGTTTTCGAAACCAATCTTGCGGCACGACGAATCTGGGAAACCCTTGGGTTCAAGAGAATTGGTCGTGTAAAGGGAGCAGGTATTTTACGAGGTCATGAACATGCTATTGACGCGTTGATGTATGGACGCGAGTTGGTGGAGCCTGCTGAAGAGTCAGTGGGCGAATTACGCTTTGATAAGATCAAATATTATTTGGAAACAGGCAGATACCCTCCTCAGTCCGATCGACAGGAGAAGTCGCGTCTGAGATCGTCCGCAGCCCACTATCGTCTGCGTGATGGTAGGCTCATGCTCAAAGATCGAGAAGTTGTGGCTGATACCGACAGACAGATGCAAATCGCTACCGAGATTCACCTGCAGAACCATGCAGGGATAAACAAAACCACTTCGCAAATCACAGAAAAGTATCATTGGACGCGAATTAAGGAAACGGTCGCGGCTGCCATAAGGAATTGTGGGGAATGCAGAGAGTCTTCCCGTCCTCCACCCAAACGTGTCAAGAAGGATTACTCCGATGAAGACGACGATCCAAATTCATTGCTAAACAGACACCATTCTCAACATACCTCGGCTTCGCCCTCAGCAGCTGATGGAGTCAACGCTGTTCACAGAGTTCATCACCCTCAACAAGCCGTTCATCATCATCATCATCATCAGCCACCACAGCCAGCCCACCCCCATCATCATCCTCACCAACAACCTACTTCTGCCGCGGCCGCGGCCGCGGCGGCGGCCGCCGTCGCCGCAGGAGGACCACAAGGCGGAGGCGTGTCCGGAACCGGTGCAGACAGCTCAAATGGTATGCCACGGAATGTGATGCAAGATCCATCCCTCTTATCTACCGACCTCAATTTGGATGCAGATGTAGACGACTCCAACTTGATGGCTGCAGTGGCCGCTGCACATCAGAACCATCATCATCATACGCATGCTCATCAACATCATACGCAGCAAGCTCAACAAAATCAATCATCTCACCACCAACAACCACCTTCAGGTCATCACCAGCAGGGCCAATCCCCTCATCACTCCCATCATCACCGATCAAGTGCAACAACGCCAACGTCCCATCAATCGAGCCAACAACCATCACAGCCGTCATATAACCATCAATACTTCCAACAGCGAGATGGCAGGACGCATGAAGACATTCCTGTGGACCCGCAAGTTGAAAGTGCATTTGAAGAACATGTGCACGGCGGTGAAGAAATTGAGATTGCAAGGGCGTTGATCCAAGCTAACGAAAATTCTGTTGATCAGGATGACAATAATAATATTTTTTAAAAAAAAGTAGTGTTTTTATTTAATCATTTCGTTAATCGATTGAACCATCCCAAAATGCCGTTCGCACGTCCAATTTGCTTTTGTGAGTTTTCTTTCCTCATACAAAGCCTATCTAACCGAGACTCTACATTAGTTACTTTGGCCTGGAAACTTTCAACTGCCTCTTCAACATCCTTCATTTTGATATCAATTGTCCGGATTTCGTACTGAAGACGGGCCGTCAACGCTTCCACGTCTTGTAAATGCTGATTTGCTGATTTCGTTTTTTGGTTGGACGCTTGAAGTTTATTCTCAGTGTCTTGAACCAAAATCCGGTCTTGTTGTAGACGATCAGTTGCCAAGTCCAGACTTTGCTTATATTTCGACGTGCTATCCTGTAGCGTAGTCATTTGTTTCTTTAAACCAACCCTAAATCTCCAAGTTCGTTGTGAGCTTCGAATTAGACGCTCATTTGAATATTCATACGGCAGGCTCCACTGTAAGATCACATTGGAAACTTCTCCAAAGCTATGCTGGCGTTTTAAAGAGTATTTCTGCATCAATTTCGCATCTTCCTTTTCATATTCGCTCAACAAGTCAGAACAAGACGATCTCCGTAAAGGAATCAGATTGCAGTTTGACGAAGTACTGTCCCGGATCGCAGAAGAGTTGACCAATTGCGCACACATATCAGACGAAGAAGAGCCGACATCCTCCGTTCGTTCTTCACTATGATCATTGGTATCCTTCACTTCTTCCTCGCGATCAAGATGCAGATGGTTATGATGGCGATGGTGACGATGAGCACGCCGATGACCCTCATGTGCGTTTCCGCGGCTATGGGGGAATTGATTTCTAACGTTTGAACCTCTTAAACGCCGTAGAGTTAGACCATTTTTAATACCTTGCTGCTCTTCATCCTTTGCGTTTGTATCAATTTCTTCGTCGTCATCAGCATACATATCCTTCCGCGCATTTTGTTGGAAATTTTTAAACTTGGTTACGCCATACCGTATAGCGTCGTCGGTTAGTTGTTTCTGAGAATACATTGTTTTTTTCATAACCCGCTTGAGTTCGCCTCTATTCCCCACCGTAAAATCCGTCGGAGTGAGGGATATTATAGGTATCCCCGTAGTTTCATCAAGTTCCGTTCCAATTCCATCGCAGATCGACCTTCTCTGTCCTTTCCCAAGCCATAAATACCTCTCTCTAGGCCCTTGAAGAAAGTTTTTTAATTTATCAAGGTCCAACGTTTCTGGATCGGCAATTTTCTGCACCTGTTTCCCAGAGACTTCTTTCATTGTTGATTTAACAATGCCAAAAAGATCAGGATTGGCCGCCGCTTTATCAGTAAGGTAGTATAACCGGTCAACCGTTTCATCGTCAATTTTCATCGTACGAGGTAAATGTTCATGCTTTTGGAACAGACGAATAGATTCCAACAGGTAGATAGCATCAAAAGGGTCCTTAGCTGCCTTGTAGTTGATAACTGATGCAATTCTGTTCCTGATACCAGTAATAAAGCCAATAATGGCAGCTACAGTAGTGGAGCCAAAAACTCCCTCTTTGGGTCGAGTATGATATCTCAGTTGACCCCATTTATCCCACCATTGATTTATAGCCTTTAGCGTGTAATTACATAGCAAGCCGTCAACATATTGTGGGTTTAAAAAATCACAATAATAAAGACCAAGCTGAACCAATGTAATCAATTCTCTAACAGCAAACAACACTGGAACTTTTTCATGAGTACGGAACAGCTGCTTGAACTTGTCTTCGCATGCATCAGGGGGTGGAGCAATAGACAACACCATTCTACCACCACAACCAGAACGTTTTAAATTCACATTGACATAAAAATAGTCCCATGCATTCCGTACACTACCATCAGGAACCGGGACCAGATTCAGGTTAGAAGGAAAGCTGGATAGATTGGTTACAAACAGTTGACCGTGGCCAGTTTCTTTCGGCCGTGAATGCAATTTAACCAATTCATCGAAATAAGCACTGGTTCGGGAAGACCAATCCTTTGAATCTTCCGGCAGTCGTAGAACGCTAACTGTAATCTTATCATTTGTCTTGCCAGTATAGGTGGCCACCGTCGTATTCAATCTCCGTTCACACGCCCATTGTTCTACAATATATAATTCATAGCCTGTGATTTCCAGAGTCTCCGATACAATCTCTATCCCGGGTTCATTACTCAATATTTCGGCACATGAATAATCGCCAAATAAATATTGCGGAGATGATGAGGACATGCAAGCAAGTCGACTATGTTTTTGTATCGGTCATTTAGCTACTCCAGAATCGGGCACTATGAAGTTATGTCCGGCGATCGGTAAAGTTCAGAACGCAAGCGTAACATTAAGTCTGGATACTTTCCTGATGACCCCTGAAAGTTGTATGCTAGAATGGAGTTATAGTCAGTCGTAGGGGAGAAGTTCTAAAAGTTTTAGTTTTGTGTCATCTGTGTTCAATCTGATCAAAAGAAAAAAGAAGGCATAACGGCGTAAAGTTCAGCTTTAAGATCATCATCGTCCTGCAGAAGATCAACAGAGACTCTATCGCCTATCCACTTTTAAATAGGTACCTACTTTTGCGTCTCAGGGAAAAGTTTGATGTCCAAAATGTCAATTGACTTATATCCCTTACGTTATAAGAAATATAAAAGCTCGGTAGATGCGGGCACAAAAGAAGTAATTATAGGTATAGGAAAATTTTTTTTAGAAGGCAACAGAAGAATCACTAAAGTCTACATAGCAAGTATCACTTATAGGAAATGATTGAAGACTTTTTGCTTTTCTCAATACTTTTTTTTTTTTTTTTTTTTTTTTTTAGTTGATTTCGTATGTAAAGATTAATTTTCAGCACAACCCCATATGTCGGGCGCACATAATCAGTTAGTACCTCCCAACTTTCAAGACTTGCTTAGGTGTCACACAGCAGTAGTTTTAGAGAAGATGAAAAACGAAGCCATTTTCCGTAAGAATGCTGGGCAATATACTCTCGTTATACCATTTCTAACTCATACATAGGCTCTGCGGAAATGTCCTTGGTCCAGTTGTATATAGCAACCGAGCTGGGCCGAGAAGTGGTATCCAATTTAGGTGAACTAGGCATTATTCAACTCAGGGATTTAAATTCAGACGTTAGCAACTTCCAACGGTCATTTGTTAAGGAAATTAGGCGTTTGGACGGAATTGATCGTCAATTAAGGTATTTCGAGGATCAATTCCATCATTTCAAAATTAAAATAACACCCCCACCTGAGGAAGGTATTAACAGCGCACCAAATCCGGGTGAAATAGACAGCTTGGCGCAAAAAGTGGACTCTATAGAAGAACGCGTGAAAGATTTATCTGAAAATCACGAGGAATTGCTAAACAAGCGGGCAAAGCTGATGGAGAATCGCCAAGTATTATTGAGCAGTAGGCTTTTTTTCGATCAAGGTGCAGCAGATAATATCAGGTCATCATTAGATTTTTCCGGTGATTATGAAGATGATGATGCTCCGTTATTAACTCGTCAGTCGTTAGAAGAAGAGGGCCGTCCACAACCAAACATGTCGACTGCTGGGGGTATGCCGTCTGCGTTGAACATACAATTTGTTGCCGGGGTTATCCCACGGTCTCGTACGGGTGCATTGGAAAGAATATTATGGAGAACCTTACGTGGTAACATGTTGATGAATCATTTTGCGATTGAGCAGCCGATCCATGATCCGAAATCTCAAGGTGAAGTTTACAAGGATGTATTTATAGTTTTTGCGCACGGTGAAAGAATTCTGAGTAAGATCCGCCGTATTGCCGAATCATTAGACTCTACTCTTTACCATGTCGAAGACGATTTCACACGGCGACGAGAACAAATCGAAGAAGTAAACATCAAGCTTGATGAAGTGAATTCCGTCTTGGATAACACGGGAATTGCGTTGAACACGGAATTAAGGTTTATTGCCGAACAAGTATCAGTGTGGAAGATCATCATTAAGAAGGAGAAGGCGATTTTCGCTGCCTTGAACTTGTTCAATTATGATCAAACAAGGAAATGCTTGATTGGGGAAGGCTGGGTACCAAAAGATGACATTGCCACAATCAAAGATGCATTACGTGACATCACTGAAAGATCTGGGAATACCGTATCCTCAGTTGTAAATGAACTTCAGACCAATAGAACTCCACCGACATTCCATCGAACTAACAAAATAACCGAAGCGTTCCAAAATATTGTGGATGCATATGGTGTGGCGACTTATCAAGAAGTCAACCCTGGTCTGCCAACCGTCATTACTTTCCCGTTCATGTTTGCTATTATGTTTGGTGATGTGGGGCATGGCATAATTTTGGCTCTGGCAGCTGGAGCCATGTGTCTTTATGAAAAGAAGTTGGCTAAGATGGAAAAAGGTGAAATCGGTGACATGGCTTATTCGGGGAGATATGTCCTGTTATTGATGGGGTTGTTTTCTATCTATACAGGCTTGCTTTATAATGATATTTTTTCGCTATCCATGAACTTCTTCAAGTCCGGATGGGAATGGCCGGAAAAATGGAAAGCAGGTGAACTAATTACCGGTAAATCCGTCGGAACTTATCCATTCGGACTGGATCCTGCATGGCATGGTACCGACAACAACCTGCTCTTCACAAATTCGTACAAGATGAAACTTTCTATTCTTATGGGATTCCTACACATGACTTACAGTCTCTGTTTCTCGTATGTGAATTATCGTTACTTCCAGTCGAAGATTGATGTCTTTGGTAATTTTATTCCGGGTGTTTTATTCATGCAATCCATATTTGGTTATCTTTCACTCACAATTGTATACAAATGGACTGTGGATTGGTTTGGTATCAACAAGCAACCTCCTGGGCTATTGAATATGCTGATTAACATGTTTTTATCCCCAGGTACGATTGAGGATCCATTATATCCGGGTCAAAAGTTCGTTCAATCCATCTTGGTAATGATTGCATTAGTTTGTGTTCCATGGCTTTTATTATTAAAGCCTTTGTACCTGCGACGTGAAAACAATCGAGCAAAATCACAAGGCTACGAAAACCTTCACCATTTGACCCACGAGGATGATATTATGGGAATGGAAGAAGAAGCTGGTGATGCAATGATCATTCAAGATATCGACCATACACACGAGGAGTTCAATTTTGGAGATATTATGATCCATCAAGTTATCCATACTATTGAATTCTGTCTGAATTGTATTTCACATACTGCATCTTATTTGCGTCTTTGGGCACTTTCCTTAGCGCACAACCAATTATCACAGGTCTTATGGTCCATGACCATTGCAGGTTCATTTGGCATGACTGGAGCCAAGGGTGTGATTATGACTGTTGTTTTATTTGGCATGTGGTTTACCTTTACAGTAGTCATTTTGGTCTTGATGGAAGGCACCAGTGCGATGCTTCATTCTCTTCGTCTACACTGGGTGGAGTCCATGTCCAAGTTTTTTGAAGGAGAAGGTTATGCCTATGAACCATTTTCTTTTGAAAATGAGTTGAAATAAAACTATTACTTAAATTCTGTTTTTAACCATTCACTAACTGATGGGTCATGTAAATGATTAGCTAGAGCTTCATAAACTGGTCCAGGTAGTCTTGCAACAAAGCTTATTCCGAGTTTAATAATCTCTTTTGCCCTGAGTGGTGGGAACGATCGCAGCAGACCAATTGGGCTGTTTGAAGCTAAGATTTTTTCCCGCATCAAGTTGAGCTGGGCAATCACAAACAAGATGTTCATATGGAAACCATATGCAAACATGAAATCCCATAACTTTAAAGTTTCTGAAAGTGGAGGTGTACACGCAGAGAAGGTCAAGACAGATGCAAATGCGTATAGTTCGGCCGTTAAATATTTGGATCGAAGGTAATCGTACAACTTGGGATCAATGATTTCCAAACAAATATCTACAAGGCTGAGACCTGTATGAACACCTTCTAGTGTTGGTTGAATATATAGCGGACAGTCTCTAGTTAATAATGTTTCAAATAAAAAATACGCCTGTGCTTCCGATCTTGCAGTGTAAAGAAATGGGGCTGCCAAAACGTTCATTCCTTGAACATAACTATCTGAAGACCCACTTGCTCCTGAGCTCGACATCCAAGCAAATGAATTTAATAATCTGATAAGTGATTCTTCCGATACCTTTTTCCGGAAATACGCGTCAGTAGTGAGTGTCCTGAATGTGTCATTTCGAATCTTAGAGTAAACTGCAGACGGTCCCCTCTTTACCAGTGATAGGTAGGACGATGACTTCATTGGTGGTACTCTCAACAATACTGACCATACGTATATTCTATATGGGCATTGCCCGTCTTGAGGGTTGGTAGTGAGGCCATCAACCAAGATTAAATAGCGTAATTGCGAGATGGCAGATTTTTCGATAACCGGAGGCTTTGCCAAAAGCGATTCGATAGCATCTCGTTTTCTAGGAGATCCTTCTCGCTTTGTTGGTGATTCCATGTTTGGTTGTATTGATGTTGTTTTGTGACGCGTAAACACACACCCAATTACAGTCGGTACAAAACAAATATAAATATCACTTATATAATATACTACACAAAAGAAAATTTCAAAGTTTTTGTTTTGTTTGCTTAGAAAATACCAAGATTGAAATTCTCTTCGGGATAGAATGCAGTAACCACAGTGCGTTCATTAAACAATGAGCCGCCAAGCGCATTCAATGCTTTCCTGCTAGCTTCTGGTGAGTCGAACTTTACAAACACTTTCCCCACTCCAGGATTTTGAAGAGTAGATGTGGTTGTTGTCCGCCCCACGGTACCAGGCGCCGGTCGCGGGATCTTAACACCAATGACAGTACCATAGTTTTGACATTGTTGTAACATTGACAGTTTGATATCGTTAAAATAGGCATCTTCCATCAAATCTTCCGGAGTCACAGAGTTCAAAATTTGAATAACACTAAAGTTATTTTGAATCGGTTCTTCATTAGCCAACGATGCTAATGAGGTCAAACTAGCAAAGACGATTGCTGGGGATTGATGCATTCCACCGTCACATGCTCGTTTTACCGTGATTTTTTGTCCGGCCAAGTCCATACCATCAAGCCCTTTACATACCGTATCTGTAATAGAGTTGTCTTTGAACTCGGCCAATGCAATTCCTTTGGATTCTTGCCCTTCCTTGATAAGCTTAAAATATTTCAGTTCGCCAAACGACGTCAAGAGTTCTTTAACTTGGTCTTCTGTGAGATAAGTTAACAAGCCTGAAACGATAACCTGGTCCGCGGGGCTTGTCTTTGTTTCATCTTGCGGTTTTTCTGGAATAACAAAATCCGTTGGACGACGAATCTTCATCTTTGAGTTTGCTGTTATCATCGCGCCATCAAACCCCAGAGCAATCGTTGCCATTTCTGGGGTTTGTAGATCCAGAAAAACTATTGACGGATCCTCTGTCGGGTGTGCCTCAAATACTGCCTTACTGTTCTCTGGGGTATCCAAATTAAGCGAACGTAGCAACTGGTCAAAGTAGCGAGCAACATCTTCACGTCGAGTATCATTCAATCCAGAAACAATGATTCTCTTGGCTAGTCGTGATTGTGATGGCTTGAACGCATCCACATTACTAGCCATTAGTGAAGTACCGTTACTACTTTGAGATTGAAATGTACCATTTTCACCTGGTATTTCTGCACCAGGTGCCAAGTAGCCTTCTAATTTTGATAAATCAACGTTCCGAGCATGCCCTGGTAAAGGAAACAATCCCGAAAGCTTTGCAAGTTCTGTTGGTACTTTTTCAAATCCTTTTAAAGTAACATCCCACAGGTTGTTTCTGCGTTTCCGTTTGTCAATGGCCACTATATCATCCAACTTGGGCTGTTTATTAGCAGAATTCGAAGAACTAGGACTCCGACTTCTGCCTCGTCTGCGCTCTTCAAATGATCTGTCCCGGTACCGCCGTCTTTGTTCTCTCTCTCGGTCGTGTCTTTCCCGTTCTCGTTCAATATCTCTACGATCTCGATAGTATCCATTGCCACCATGATCACGGGTGGATCTGTAATCCCGTCTGTCGTAGTCACGTTTGTGATTCGACTGTCTGTAGTTGCCCCGGTTATATGATGACGGTCTCCACGAGGACGAAAAACTTGACCGCTCGTCGCGATCCATGTTGGTCGATAGTTTTTACACCAATTAGCTCTCCACTCTTATTTGTAGAGCTGGTTGATGAACAATGAGCTTTTAATCTTTGAAGTGTACACTAATGGGTTAGCTTGCTTGATAGTGTGATTTTTCCTCCGATCTCCGAAAGGTAAAAAAAAAAAAAAAAAAATTCAAGGTAGGGTAACTAAGACGAACACAGTAGTAATTGCAGCGAGTTCAGCAAAATTCGCACACTAAACAATGAAATAGTATTCAAAAAAGTCAGTATATAAGTGTTTGTCTATATGCATACTCGTTAAAGTGATTCTTTCTTTCTTTCTTACTTTCTTTTTGTTGGTTTTCATGAGTTGGCACTTCACTTATGCCGATCCTTCCATACCTTCCATAAACGGTAAACTTATCTACTCAAGTTTAGACATCCCTTCAACTTCACATTCTTTGGTATGAAATAAGATAATCTATTAATTTGCAGTGATATACATGCATGATTTAATCCTCTAAAATCTCGCCGTCCTCATCCTGATGGCCCGGAGGAGGAATTTCGAGACGCTTTTCCTTCTCTGGAGCATATGTATACTTGCTCTTGGCTCGTGCACCATACAAATAAAATAGGTATAGAATGGCACAATATGCCAATGCAATGAATGCTAATAATGATCCTATATCCGAGGCGACGGTACATCTGAATCGTGAATAACGGCACAGATCCGCTCCACAGGGATCGAACAATGGTGTCTTCGCCGCAAGTGGTGAGGCATCACAATCCAAGTATGAGTCCACAATGTAATTGTTCGCAGAATTGTTGATTAAAACCAATTCCGCATGGAAACCTGCTAGACACGGACCACTACCCAAGTAGATCGAGGGTACGATGGCGAACCAAAGATGAATAACCCAACAGGCACAAACAAGCGTCCTATCATCATCGGGATCAATCGTAATTCCGCTGGTAGGGTCTCACCCGGTCCACATATGGTTAACTTTTGTTATAATTCCGGTTACTTTTGATGGCCAATTAACGAGACGAAATTTACAGAAGTGGATAAGGAGACGAGGTGTACTATTGATTTCAAGAAAGTAAAAAAGGTTGCAAGGCATCATGAACGGGTTTCCAAGGAGCGTGGTCAGCACACTGGTCACCTTCCACCGCTCGTTTACCACATCAAGAAAGGTAGCGTGCAGATAAACAACCTCATCTGTGCCGATCGGGCAACATATATAAAAGCGCTTGGCTCCTCCATTATATTTCACTTGGTGGCACCTGGGAAGATGTCAAATAACGCAGATATTGATCTTTGAAACAAAGGATTTGACATTATTTCTGCTGAGTTTGTAGTAATGGACGTCGATAATCCGGCTACAATTCTAAAGACGCAGGATGAAGATAACATCGTTTATCAGTTTCTTAAAACCCATTTTGGTGACCTCAATTGCCATCCGCCGCTGAAATTGTTTTACTTTTTGCAGCGGATCTTGCTCAAACAATGGACGAAACGTCTGTTAAAGCACGTCTTAAAGAAGTGTTTCAGTATTGTTGTGAAATTTACAGCAACTTTCCTAAAGAGGGTATGGCCACGGGAATACAATACTTCCTAGATGACTATGAACACCGTGCTTCTGGTGATATTATCACCCTTACTACTCGTGTTCCTTCAACACGCGTTCCGAATTGTGACTGCGGGAAACACTTCAACGACAAAGGAAAACAAAAAAAAGGCATGTTAGGCTGGAGTGTACTGGACCAACCGAGGCTTGGTCCGATGTACTAAGTGTGGTAGTTGGTTTGCAGAAACGACCCCTTGAAACGCATAATTGCGTACACCATCCTTTTTCATGCAATTGGTGTGATAAGAAATACAGCGATGCGGAAAAACCTCATCTACACCACGAGACACATATATGTTACTATGTGTGTAGGCTTTGCGAGAACCAACTTGCCCTTGCGTTTGCAACGAGGGGTGCACTGGGAAGACGACCTTCGACAGATATACTCGGATGCGCTGCCAAACGATCTGTCTGATACGCTCGATCAAGCTCGAGAATATTAAAATATTTTTAATGGCTAAATATCCAAAATTAAAATATTAAGGGTTCGGGCGATTTTTTCTAGGCTAAAGTTATGAAAATAAATGAAGGGGTTATACTGTACTTATGTATGCATAGATCTGTTATGCATAAACAGATCCGGGTCGATAGAATTCCATCAATAGAATAGGTATGCATATGCATATTGTATATCGCTTTCAATTCCCTTACTCATAGCTTCTTCTACCAACCAAAGTTGTCAAGGATGACAGAAGTTCAGAGGAATCTTAAGGGTATTGCTTATGTTTTGCCTTCATGGGATCTATTTATACTATTATGTGTGATCAAAGTTCTACAATCTGTCAGTGTTTGCAATTTCAGAGGACCATACAAGTGCTGCTTGTGATGCCTTCATATGAAAATAAACAACAACTTATTAGGTGCTGTTCCGAAGGAATTCATCGACTAGTCCTTGTTTTCTCTATAAATCAATTAAGTTAATTGGGATCTACATGAAATTACAGCTCCCGCAGTGAATTATTTATACCTCTAAAATTTCATCATCCTCATCCTGATGGTCTGGTGGAGGAATTTCATGATGCTTCTCCTTCTCTGGAGTATATGCATACTTGCTCTTGGCTCGAATCTGTGCACCATAGAAATAAAACAGGTAAGGAATCGCACAGCAGGCCAATGAAATAAATGCTAATAATGATCCTGCCCATTCATACCCGAGGCGATGGTACATCTGAATAGTGAATAACGGCACAGATCCACCCCACAGAGATCGAACAAGTGTCTTCGCCGCAAGTGCGGAGGCTGCAAAATGCAAGTATGAGTCCACAATGTAATTGTTCGCAGAATTGTAGATTAAAATGAAACCAATTCCGCATGGCAAGCCTGCTAGACACGGACCCACCCACGACAATCGAGGATACGATGTCCAAGCAAAGATGAATAGCCCAACAGGCACAAACCAGCATCCTACCATCATCGGGATCAATCGCAATTCCGCTGGTGGGGTCTCACCCCGGTCCACATATGGTTGACAAACTTTGTTATAATGCTGGTTGATAAATGGCGAAATCACCGTCGCCATCAAGACTCCAACCATAATTGGAATGAACATTAACCCAGTCATCGACGCACTCCATCCTTTACCTTCCATAAATACCACAGGATATGCAAAAAAAAACATGTACAAGAGTCCGTACAAAACTGCCATGTAAATCGTAACCAAGAAAACAATCAATTCCTTCAGCAATTGCATTGGTCGGAACAGTGTAATTCTAATGGTTTGTGATAACGGCACTGGGTGCAATTCCTTCTGCGTAACGTACGAGTCATCCCCAGTAAGCTTCCTCAGCTTCTTTGCCCGCCTATAAAGAATTGTATTATGATGAGTCTCTGGAATAAAGAGAACCATCACGTATACCGCGCCAGTGAATATCAGCAGCACGTAATAAATCCACCTCCAGTAAAGATTATCCCCAATGAACCCTCCAACCTACTTGTTGTTAGCTTATCTCAACGCAAACGATATTATTTCCAGTGACTTACGAGCGGACCCACGGAAGGCCCTAAAAATGGGGCCGCGCTGAAAATACTCATTGCAATTCCTCTTTCAGCGCCAGACCAAATATCGCCAAGTGATCCTCCAATCAGAGTCATGGGAGCCGAAAATGCGATACCATCAATGAATCGACAGACCAGTAATGTTCCAATATTTTTTGCCAGAGCGCAGGGAATAATAAATATCACCGCGAAAAATATTGTCACGGCATAGATGATTTGCCTACCTACCTCTTCAGAGGCTGGTGCAAAAACTAACGGACCGACTCCAAATCCAATGACGAGAAGAGAAACTGTAAGGATTACAACTTCTTCAGAGACACCGAAATACTCTTGAGGACCATCCATGTCGCCAGTGACTATGGCAGACGCGAACGCCACAGTGAAGCATAAAATACCTAGGGCAAATGTGATTGTCCATTTCTTGCCCTTGGCCCATTGACGAGGATCATCCCTATCTTCTTCCAAGAATTCAACAATTCTTCTACCAGTTTTATTATCAATTTTGTATCCGTAGGGATCCTGCGGATGAACATCCTGATTTTTTTCACACTCAGTCGAGGAAGACATTGTTACACTTTCCTTATTTTGACGGAATTAGTTATCCTTTTATATTAGCAATCGGAGCAAGTGAATGCCGTGCCCGAGTATATTCAATTAACGTTTCTCCTCTCTGGTTTACCGTTTTATCCCTTTTTCCATCCCGGATTTTTATCCAGTTTCCTAAAATGACCAAAAGGGAAACACAGCGTCGATCTCATGCATGTCTCAGATATCTTGTCTTCCCCGGATAAAGGTTGTTTTTTTTTTTTTTTTTTTTTTATCATTAATATTATTATACGCGGATGAGAATACAAACACAAGTATTTAGTCCTTGTGGTCAGTGAAGAAGTTTCAATGGATGCGTTCGTTATCACAACGCATTGTGAGAAAGCTCTTTTAATGCCAAGCTGTTCTGATGTTGAAGGGTCGTCGGCAAGCCGTTTCCACGGTTAGCACGGCAAGTGTCGATTTAGTTACAAAACGCTACTACGTAGTTTCACTCGGCTGGTACCCGGCATACCCCCGACGAAGAAACTCCTTACTCGATGCTGCATTCGCTCTAGCGACGCTTTCATGCACTATATTGAATTATATGAAGGCAGGTTAGAGGAAACTTCATCCTGGCCTCTAGCCGGTTCGGAGAACCTGCTATTATAACATCCACTGACGATTAGCTGGTTCACAAAACCGATGTTAATTTTCAAGGCAACATGGCGCACACTGGTGTTAACGTTGGTGGGCTGCTTCATCTGCTGCGCCGTTTATGAAGATAGTTCAGACGCTAGGTCTTAATTATAATTCGGACAAAATCAAAAAAAAAAAAATCGGAATAAATATCGGTTTACATATTTAAGTAAGCTAACACTAGATAATCTAATTGTCACACAATCAAGGGCAAAACCAATCCTTTTTTTTTTTTTTGTTTCGCTAACGTTGTATGTGTTTGAACTGTTCGTGGCCTGCACTTGCGTGAACATCGGAAAGCGGAGCCCAACTCCGCAAATCTTACCAGGGTCCTCATCACGATACCACACAAAGTCGAGCTATTGGCTCCGGCTTTATAGAGAGTGGATTGACTAAGACGATTATCGTCATTAAATTTTGGCTAAGAAAGGCTTCTCCAAGCTTAAACTCTATTTATTTTTGTTTATACCTTGGTAACTCTTGCATTTTTACATCATTATTCTAAACCCTGTCCAAATTTATTCCAAAAAAGTCTGATGGTTGAAAAGTCTGTGAACACCACATCATCCTTCAGGATTGGAAGCGATGTAACGGGAGTATTTTCACCAACCCGGTCTCGTCAAGCGCCAACGAAACTAAATCCATATCTTCTTCCTCCAAAGCAATAATGGGCATCAACAGTACGACCCTGCCTTTATCAGGTAGAGTGGATACTGTCATTACTACCTCACTTAGCGCTGAACATGAGCGTGCATATGAGTACTCTCCTTTTCCATTCCCTACCGATTGCAACGATGCAAACGCCATGAACGGCAAGCCATTTGGGAACCAGTTCAATGTTGTGTGACTGTCTGTTTGCTTTCAGAGGCACTCCTGAGACAGCACAATATTGTCAACGGGTAGTATCCAACTTTAGTTACTACATGTTGGAAACAGCCGGCCATGATATGACCGTGCAGTGTGATCAACCCAAGTTCCTCAACTGGCTGAAGTATTACATCCGTGAACTACAATCAACAAGGCGGACGCCTTCCAGCATTCACGACCGTATTCAACGCAATAACTACTGTCAGGACTTGGCACTTCGATGCCTTTAGTATCGATCTATTGAAATATGATCGAGGAAACGCAGCGTTGCACTTAGTTCTTTACCGCGCTGCGGAGAATGGTGACCTCTTACCAAAAAAACGATGTTCCTAAACTCGGCTTTGAAGTCCTTGAGAAGATTGTCAAACAAAGTCTTTTCACAAAGGTATATAGGAGGTGTGTGTTCCATGGGATGTTATGAAGCAGCGCGTGTTAGCAGTTGTATTCACTTACGCTACAGGCGGCGTGGTTGAAGATGTGGTTGATCTCGAAGCTAAAACATATTATAATCAAATTTGAAGGAGAGCGGAATAATCGGCGGTGGTGGCAACATATTTCTACAACAGTGATGTCTCCGCACATCAATCGACGTAAGAATAGTCGAAATAGAGTAGAGGTCACGCCATTGGAGTTGCATCCACACAGGTGACCCACATTTTTGCTGACTGCCTACGGGCTTGGATTAGGATTATTCGTTGGAGGAAATACTATTGAAGAAGTGTTTGATTATGCGGTAAGCCGAAATCATAGCAAAATTTATAATGGAAAAATCCAGATGGGCCTGTGTTTTCCAAGATTACCTATAACGAACTTAGCCCTAATGAACCTGCATATAATGATCAGGTTTTGCGCTAGTATCAATGTCCTTACTAGGAATGCTGGTGTAGAGAACGTGGGGTCCACTCAGCACATCTCCTATAACCAAATTGAAGGTTACTGTCATGAACGAAGACGCCGACATCCAATTGGCAGACCGACAACACTGCCGTGGTTTACTAATAGAAAAGGCGTTGAGCACAATATCAATTCGTTCGGAGTCAGACGGGAGACTGAAGAAATATCTCCAACTGTTGAAGAAAAAATGAACGGCTCTTTGTGGGAACGCTCTGACAGGTTAGGATTAGGACACCAAGCTGAAACTGTGTTCGGAGAAAGTTGGCTAAAAGTGTTGAAAGCATCGAGCCCAAATTACACGAGAGGAGGAAGACGAAGGATACCTAGATCAGGCTGAAACCTATTAAGCCCTATACTCAAGAGGAGGAAATAAAAATTCAAGATATGTACGATTTCGTTTTTTACTGATATGTCTATACATGGAATACGTAGCCAAGTTCCATTTCTCTCGGTCCTCCGGGAAGAATTTTGTGCCTGCAGTTGAACTATTTATTCTATTATTTGCATCCCTGGGGTTCAATGTCCACGTCAAGGAAATCAATCTTATATTAGAAAAACGGAACGATACCAACACGAATAAGTGTTGCGCCGCAAACGTGTTGAGCGACTGCTCCTGGCCACGGACACTTTTGAATTTTGCTCAAGAATTATGGGCTATATAAATAATTCAATTGCCTAGTTCATACATTTGCGTGAAGGGCGTTCAAAGTCATCTTTTAAGCCAGACAATCCCGCAACAAAGGCCTCGGAAAAGAATAATTATTCTGACTACGATTGTGCCATAAAAATTGGCCCACACATATATAAAGCTCTCAAGACAGTTTTTGAGCGCGTATGAGGAAGAGGCAGGAAGATAGTTAACGTGCATGTGCATCACCGCTTATCTTATCTAAAAAAAAAAAAAAAAAAAAAAAAAAAAAAAAAAAAAAAAAAAAAAAAAAAAAAAAAAAAAAAAAAAAAAAAAAAAAAAAAAAAAAAAAAAAAAAAAAAAAAAGATGTCAAAAAAAAAAAAAGAAAGGGAAACACCCTTTAAAAATATATTAAACTACAGAGTTAAACACACACACGCACACACACACACATACACATCACAACGTTAAACGTTCAACGCGGTAATTAATAACCAAACAATATACAAAACTTTTACAATACTAATTATAATTCTATGATTCCTTTTAAAATTCGTTTCCAATAACCATCGCCAACAGTGCCATTCTGACAAACAATCCGTAACGCATCTAAAAAAGTTAGTAAAGAAAAATCTAAACTCAGTAAACAACACTTACTTGTCTGAAGTATGCAGCACGATGATCAAAATCGACTTCTTCTTTAATTTCATTGACTCTTGGTAATGGATGCATAACGCTCATATGCTTCTTAGCCTTGGTCAAACATTTATTGTCGACAACATAAGAGTCCTTCAATCTTTCATATTCCTCAGAGTTTGTGAATCGTTCCTTTTGAATCCTTGTACAATACAAAACATCAGTAGACGAAAGAATATCATCAGACAAAGTTTCCGAGACATTGGCCAACAATCCATTCTTTTTGAGATCTTCCTTCAACTGTTCTGGGACAGCAAGTTCCTTTGGAGAGACCAGGTTCACTCTAACATTGTAGTGTTGCAAGAGTTCACACAACGAATGAACAGTTCTGCCATATTTCAAATCACCCATAAATGTAACGGTAATACCGTTAACAGTTCCAAGTTCTTCTCGGATTGTGAACAAGTCCAAAAACGCCTGGGTCGGATGTTCAACAGATCCATTACCAGCATTAACAACAGGAACTTGTGAATATCTAGCGGCAGTATGAATAGAGTGTTCTTCTGGATGTCTCAAAACAACTGCATCCGCATAACACCCAAGAGTTCTAATAGTATCTTCCAGGCTTTCACCTTTTTGAACCGATGAAGTAGATGTAGCAACTGGAATAACTCTACCACCAAGTCGTTGCATAGCAGCATCAAACGAAGCAGACGTTCTAGTAGATGGCTCATAGAATAAAGTAGCCAAAACTCTACCTTTCAAAACATCCAACACTCCAACTCTTTCAACAGCCAATCTGAATTCTTGTGCAACAGTAAACAATAAATGCAAATCAGACCGAGTGAATTGCTTGACAGAAATAATACTCTTTCGCAAGAAGGGGTTATTTCTCAAGTAAGAAAGAGCGGTTGGTGATAACTCTCTAGCAGGTGCTCCAGCTGTGGAAACTGAATCTTCAAAAACAGAATTCTCTCTGGCTCGTTGAGAATGTGGTGACGAAAATTCTGTCGGTCTAACATCAGTGGAGAAGGAAAATGTCTTGGATTGGCCTGGTACTGGGCTGGATGGAGTAATCGATTGAACTGCCGGCTGAAGTCTGTGCGAAGAAACATCCTTACCCAGAGACTTGACAATAGAGCCTTCAAGACATACGGTTTCGTTGTTGAAGAAGACTCTTTCAACGGAACCACAAAGCTTCTTGCTAGACAACTTCGACCAGAAGAGATCGTTCACTGGTCTGTCTAAATCGACTTCAATGGTCGTACCCGGCTGTTCATGAAGTTCAAAAATTTTGACCGGGTTGGTATTCATTCTCAAAACGATATCATCAATGGTCAACTTGCCTTCTCCAACTGCAGTCAAGAGCAGTGGGAGGACGTCAGAAATACCTTGGCCGGCAACAACAGGCATACCGAGATCCTTTGCAATTTGAGACGGCAAGAAACCAACAGTGAAGATATCAATAACTGCCAAGTTCTCCCAAAGAGCTTTTTGGTCGTCCTTGGTAGGCAAACCAAAACAAGCCGGAATGTCGTCCTGAGAAAGGAACAAAGCGTGGACGGCAACATCACAAGTAACTTGTAGTCCACGTTCCTTAGACATTGAAATCAAGTTGATGTCAGCACGGGTGGTAACATTAGTTATGTGAACTGCTCTGTTGTTCAAACTTGCCAAAAGTAAGATAGACGCAAGATCCGTAGATTTAGCATCAGTGACAATCGGCTTACTTGTTGGCCAAACAGTGAAATGAGAAGAAACAGTCGCAACCTTGTTCACATGATTAGACAAGCTGTTGAATGGAATAACCAAGGACCCAACATTACCGGTAACTTGTGCGATCTGAGCAGAATTGGACTCGTTGGCACAAACCGAGAAGTTGTAGTCAACATAACCAGTATTGAGAGCTTTCTCTTGTGCACTCTCAAGGGTCTTTGCATCAGTAATGGCTCCATCAAGAGCGATCGGAAGGATTCTGTTCATGGTAAATCCTGAAGAAAGAGACGCTTTGGCAACCTGTTCAAAGTCTTCACTGGAATTCAACGACGGAACAAAAGCAGCAGCATTAACCAAGCCTGGTAACAATGCTTGTTGATGAGAAGTCTGTGCATCAACAGATGAAACATCCATTGAGACATTTCGGGCAAGTGCTTCAATCAACAGTTTGGCACACTTGACATTTGTGACCAACGGAATGGAGTAGTCAACAGCCATACGACGAGTTCTGTACCCTTTACTCATATAAGACGCAGGTCTTCTAAACTTGTTGCTAGATGGCAAATTGATGTACAAATCAATCAAGTTGTTAGCCAAATGCTGAGTCAAAGAGTACTCCAGCTTTTCACCAGACTCGTCACTTTCCTCCTTATGCAAAAACTCCAAATATTTAACTGGAATACCATGCTCTTGAATAAAGTCCGCAGTACCAGAAGTGGCAAATAAGTTGTATCCCAATTCATGTAGTCGCTTGAAAGAGGGCAAGAGTTCCATCTTCTCCTTATATGAACCAATAGACAAGAGGATGTTCTTCTTTGGAGGTCTGATACCTGTAGCAATCAACGACTTGACATAAGCCTCATACTTGTTCCTACCAAACGTAGCAACTTCACCTGTAGAAGCCATTTCAACTCCCAGAATAGGATCAGCACCTGAAAGACGAGAGAAAGAGAACTGAGGAACCTTGATGGCAACGTGGTTCTCAGTCATTTCACTCTTAGGATATGGCTGAACTGGGAAATTACAAATAGCCTTTGTAGCCATTTCAATCAAGTCAACACCAGTGGCCTTCGAGACAAATGGGAATGAACGAGAAGCTCTAACGTTACATTCAATAACCTTGATCTCGTTATCCTTAGCAATAAATTGAATATTGTAAGGGCCGGTAATATTCAAGGCATTACCAATCTTAGAAGTGGCCACAACGATTCGTCTTACAGTCTCAGGATCAAGATCTTGTGGTGGAACAATCAAAGTAGCATCACCAGAGTGAACACCTGCATTTTCAACATGCTCAGAAACAACATGCATGATGAGCTTCCCGTCTTTAGCAACAGCGTCCATTTCGATTTCCTTGGCGTTTTCAATGTATTTGGTGATGACGACTGGGTAATCACGAGATACAGAAACAGCCTCATTTAAGTAACTGGCCAAATCATCTCTGCTGTATACAGTGTTCATAGCAGCACCAGAAAGAACATAAGAAGGTCTGACCAAGACTGGGTAACTGACAGCCTCGGCAAATTCTTCAGCCTCTTCAATAGAAGTAAGTTCCTTCCACGCTGGTTGATCAACACCAATACGATCAAGCATACGCGAGAATTTGTATCTGTTTTCGGCAGAATCAATCATTTCTGGAGAAGTGCCCAAAATTTTAACTCCCTCTCGATGAAGAGTTAATGCAATGTTATTAGAAGTTTGGCCACCCATAGATAGAACAACACCGCTCGATTGTTCCAGTTCATAAATATCCAAAATTCTTTCCAAATTAATGACCTCAAAGTAAAGCCTGTCAGCTTCATCATAATCAGTACTGACGGTTTCTGGATTATAATTAACCATGATCGTTTTGGCACCTTGTTTTCTCAAAGTTCTGACAGCGTTGACAGCACACCAGTCGAATTCGACAGAAGACCCAATACGATAAACACCAGAACCAAGGACCATCGTTCCATGATCATCAAAGCTCATATCATGACTATCAGCATTATAAGTCATATACAAGTAGTTGGTGTGAGCTGGGAATTCGGCAGCCACAGTGTCAATCTGTTTGACAAAAGGAGTAATCCCTGCTTCGGTTCTCTTTCTTCGAATGGACAATTCATTGGCCTTAACGAACTTTGCAATTTGACGATCTTCAAAACCAAGTTGTTTAGCTTCACGAAGGACATTAATTGGAATCGAATCAGAGGTAAACACAGAAACAGTCTTTGCAAACTTAACCAAGCCATCAAGCTTGTTAAGGAACCACTTGTCAATCTTAGTCATGGACCAAATCTTTTCAACGGTATAACCATTGTCCAGTGCATTAGCAATAGCAAACAAACGCTGATCAGACGGTGTTTGGAGTTCACTATCAATATCAATAGACATAAGTGCTTCAGTTGCGTTGAACCCAAGGTTGTGATAATCAGTGGATCTGATGGCCTTTTGAATGGCTTCTTCAAAAGTTCTACCAATACTCATAACTTCCCCAACGGACTTCATACTAGAACTCAATTCCTTGCTCACCCTAGTGAACTTCTTCAAATCCCACCTTGGAATCTTAACAACAACGTAATCCAAAGATGGTTCAAAACAAGCACAAGTAGATCTGGTGACCGAGTTTCTGATTTCATTGAGAGGAATGTTCAACCCCAACTTAGCAGCAATAAAAGCAAGAGGGTAGCCGGTAGCCTTAGAGGCAAGCGCTGATGATCTAGAGAGACGAGCGTTGACTTCAATAATGCAGTATTCCTTAGAAAATGGGTTCAGAGCATACTGAATGTTACATTCACCCACAACTCCCAAATGGCGAATAACGTTAACAGCCGTGGTACGAAGCATATTATAATCTTCATCGCTCAAGGTTTGAGAAGGAGCAACAACGATGGAATCACCAGTGTGGATACCCAAAGGATCGAAGTTCTCCATATTACAAACAGTAATACAGTTATCATGGGCATCTCTGACAACTTCGTATTCAATTTCTTTCCAACCTTTCATGGATCTTTCAACCAGAACTTGAGGAGAAGCAGCAAAAGCCTTGTTGCACAATTCGGTCAATTGCTCAGGATTTTCAGCAAAACCGGATCCTAACCCACCAAGAGCATAGGCAGCACGAACAATAACCGGGTACTTGATCTTCTCAGCAACATCCAAGGCTTCTTCAAGTGTGGAAGCTGTGGCAGACTCGGCGCATTTTTCTCCAATTTCTTCCATCGCACGAGCAAACATTTCTCTGTCTTCAGTAGTGATCACAGTGTCAATAGGCGTACCAAGAACTTTAACTCCGAGACTTTCAAATTCGTCCTTCAGTTCAATACCAACGTTCAAAGCAGTTTGACCGCCAAATGTGACATAAATGGCATCCGGTCTCTCATATTTGATAACTTTTCTGACAAATTCACCGTTGACAGGTAAAAAGTAAACCTTGTCAGCCAAACCTTTAGAAGTTTGAATAGTGGCGATATTTGGGTTGATCAAAATAGTATAGATACCTTCTTCCTTCAATGCTTTGATAGCTTGAGAACCAGAGTAATCAAATTCACCAGCTTGACCGATACTCAAACCACCAGAACCGAGAACCAACACCTTCTTGACATGAAGTTTTGGGTTCTTGGCAACATTTTCGGCAATCTTTCCACCTGGGAATTCAATAGCTTTAAAAACACCAGTCTTTTTGTGTTCAACAACAGCGTTGATGAAAGTATCAAACAGGAATTCAGTATCACGAGGACCTGGAGTGGATTCAGGATGGAATTGAACAGAAAAGAAAGGCTTGGATGTGTGAGCAATACCCTCATTAGATTTGTCGTTGGCATTTACAAAAAGCTCTTGCCATCCTTCGGGCAATGTGCCAACATCAACCGCATAACCATGGTTCTGGGAGGTGATATAACATCTACCAGTGATAAGATTAGTGGCTGGGATATTGTGACCTCTGTTACCAAACTTGAGTTTCATAGTCTTAGCACCAGTGGAAGTAGCCAACAATTGATGTCCCAAACAGATACCAAATATTGGAGTTTTTTCTTCTTTGACGGCTTTTGAAATTCTAGCACTGACCGAGGATAAAGTGGCCGGGTCACCAGGACCATTGGAAAGGAAAAGACCGTCATATTTTTCAGTGGTAAAATCATAATCCCACGGAACAACCTTCAATTCAACACCACGTCTGACAAAGCATCTAATTTGGTTGAATTTCATACCAACGTCAACGGCGAGAATTCGCAAAACGGATCCATCTGGTCCCTTGAGAGCCTTTGTAGGGTCGGGCTTGTAAAGAACCGGTTCCTTAATTGATACTTCGGCAACCAGGTTCTTGACATTTGGATCCTCCCATTCTGGAACCTCAAAGTTTTCGATCCAAGGTACATTAGCAGAAATGGTCTCTTTTTGAAGAAGTATTCTTGACAGTGTGGAACCTTCGTTTCTGATGAGTTTAGTCAACCCTCTAGTATCGACGCCATACAAGGCAGGAATACCTTCTTTCTTTAACCATTGACCTAGGGAAGACTTTGCCAGGAAATGGGAGTATTCTTCAGTGTAGCTCGCAACAACCAGACCAGCAACATGAATGTGGTTAGATTCGAAGTATTTTGGGAGGTTTTCAATTTCATCCATTTCCTCTCTAGAAGGAACACCATAATTACCAACCAATGGGAAAGTGATGACCAAAATCTGCCCTCTATAGGAAGGATCTGTGATAGATTCAGGATAACCAACCATACCAGTTTGGAAAACCAATTCACCGGCGGCAACTTTGTCAGCACCAAAAGAATAACCCTGTACCGCTGTACCGTTCTTCAATTGAAGAGTCATCAGCTTATCAGAGGATTTAAGCGGTGGAAAAATTGGCAATGATGGTTGTGACATTTTCTGGGTCTAGAAAAAGTTAGCGGAATTGACTCTAACACCAACACTTGGAAAATACTCTGAACTCACCTATTATTATCAAAATTCAAATGAAAAAATATTCTAATAGAGAGTGTGTGTTGTACAAGATTCTGAAAGATTCAGGACAGAGTTTTTGTTTTTGATTTTTTTTTTTTTTGTTCCTTTTTCGATTTTTAAAGAAAAATAATTCAAAATATGCTGGATTTGTTAGCAATTTTTTTTTGGGCGGAGTTTTCCTCGATAAAAAGTGTTACTCACCAATAACAAGTATTAATAAATGATACTTCAAAAAACTGAAGTGTCTATAAGTTTGCTGGAAATGGAAACAAAGGTGCTAGCAAAGCTAATTGCGTGCAAGTCTATTATCAGCGGAAGAACTTTGGAAGAGTGAGTGTGCTTTTAGGTGTTAAAGAGTAGTTAGCAGTAAACTATTCAGGATAATAAACCTTTAACTATTCTTTTCAAGATCTGGTGGTGATAGATGAAAGAAAAAAAAAAAAAAAAAAAAAAATCTGCAGAAAAAAAAAATTTTAAGAGAAAAATTCGTTGTAACCCTAACCCCCTACATGCATTTAATTTTTTTGTCTCGTTTGCCCGAAAAAAACTTTATACGGAAGTGATCTGCAGATCTGCAGAAAAAATTTCATCCGAGTTGCATATAAATTTGGGAAGGCTACAACCTGCCGAAAGTTGGTTGAATAGTCCTATACACTTGAGTACCAATTAGCTTCCGTAATTGACCACAGAAAAAATGATGTTGGAGTGATTTGTTGATTTGTTATTTAGGGTATTTAATGGACACCGTTGACATAACTTTTCACTTCTGGCTTCTGACTGAGCCGCCGGACTTTTTTTATTATCTCAATCAACATGCAAGACGCAGATCCTAGCAACTCCGGGAAATTTGGTGTGGTAGAGGTCGGTACAGCGTAGCCAGTTACCTTTAATTTCAAAGGATAGCAGCGCGGAGTCGGAAAGAAAGGCTTTGCTGACTCGTTGTGCAGCGTCGGTTCGCACAAGTACGTTACAAAAAGCTGGTGACGTATTAATCCGTTACTATATAGCTGTGTGGAAATATGAGTAAAATTTACAGGCATGTGTGTTCTGCAGTTATTTATTTTTATTTTTCTTTTGCCATTAGCTAGTCCGTCTCTGCAAATGAACCATTCGGCGTACATCTACAGCCTCAACCATGGTATACATTCTATATTAACTGACGCAGCTGCAGTAATTATTATTCCATTCGCCACAAGCAAAAGTAGTGTCTATACATTATTCAACCCTATCAAGAAACGCATTTTTATCGGTTCAATTTATCTATATCGGGAGCACAGAACAGAATCAAATGGTTCACGTGCCTGCGGCTCCAAGAAAGTCTTCGCTAAACTAATATACTCAAATTTACGCCGGGTACCACATCTACTCTGAAAGGCTTTTTTGCCCCTATATAGCACTACGTGTCAGAGTGTAACATTCTCAATATTAATCGAAACATAAATACCCCACATATTATAGTGATTTTGCGTCACTTTGTATAAAATAAAAGGAACAAAGATGCGTATCTCCGCAACTACAATTGCATTCCTTCTTTTGCATGTAACTACAGTACTGGCTGCTGTACTGGGTATTGATTTTGGTCAAGAATACACCAAAGGTAGCTTGGTGGCGCCTGGTGTACCATTTGAGATTGTACTAACTGCCGACTCCAAACGAAAAGATTTATCTGGATTGACATTTAAAAAGGTTCCTGGTACAAAGAATGAAGTTGAACGCGTATACGGAAATTCTGCTCAAAGTTTGGTCAGCAGATTCCCCGAAAGCTCTGCGTTCAGTTTCAAACCGCTTTTGGGTCTTCCCTTGGATGACAAGCTTACCTCTGTGTCATCTTACAAGACGCGCTATCCTGGTGTTTCATTAGTTCCATCCAACAACAATAGAAATACTGTTGCATTTAAATTTCATGACGAGATTTATCCAATCGAAGAAACTTTGGCCATGTCATTTTCAGATTTGAAAAACCGCGCTTCAAAGCTACTGGCAGAGAATGATGGTGCCGGTTACGTTCGTGATGTTGCTGTGAGCGTTCCGTTTTCTTACACACTGGAACAGCGACGTGCTTTAGAAGATGCTGCTGATATTTCTGGGTTGAAATTGATCTCGTTGGTAAACGATGGTGTGGCTGTTGCGACGAATTTTGCATCCTCACGAAAATTTGGTGATCAAAAGCAGTATCATATCATCTATGACGTTGGCGCTGGGTCAACTTCGGCAACATTGGTGTCAATTCGTAATGGTGAAATACCGGATGACAATAGCAGAATTTCCAAAACCGGTATCATTATTGAAGTTGAAGGTGTGGGATTTGACGAAGATCTTGGTGGCCATTTAATGACGGAGAGGATCAGAGGACTGTTGATTAACAAGTTTTTGGAAAGGAATCCTTCGATCAAGCGTAAAACGTTATTGGCAGATCATAGAGCCCTTAGTAAGCTTTGGACTGAGGCGAATAAGGTGAAGTACATTTTGAGTGCAAACACTGAAATGCAATCTTCCATTGAGGGCGTCCATAATGATATTGATTTCAAGTGCAAAATCTCCCGAGAAGAGTTTGAGCAGTTAATTCAGGATTTGAAACCAAGAGTTTGTGAACCAATCACAGAAGCCCTGACTAAGCAACTGAACACCAGCAATTCCCCCGTTGATATCAAGGGTGTTGAATCTATTATCTTAACTGGTGGTTCAGTCAGAGTTCCTTTCATTCAACGGGAGTTGGATAACTTGTTTGGCGATTCAGTTTCACTGGCTAAAAATGTCAATGCTGATGAGTCTGTTGTTCTCGGCACTGCTCTTAGAGGAGTTGGAATCTCTAAAATTTTCAAATCTCGTGATATCCACGTAGTAGACCGAGCTATTTGGGATTATTCCATTTCAGTTAATGGTGAAAAGGAGCAGGTGTTATTCCCAAGAGGAGCACCTTTGGGAAGCACCGTGACCGTCCCGTTGGAAGCATTTGCTGATAAAGACGAATTCTCTTTAAAACTGTTTGAGAAATCCAAAGAGTTTATTCAGTACGATGCCTCAAATGTTCAAAAGGCGATCCAAGATGTGAAGAACAATGCAAAGAAGAGCTGTATTGAGGATGTGGCCTTGGAAGGGGAGTTCTCTTTGACTCACAGTAGAACCGTTAATTTGTTAAGTCTTCGAGCCCGATGTATGGCTAAAGAAAAACAAGCCGCTTCGTCTACGCCGTCATCGTCCAGTACCAGCTCTGTTTCAACCGATACTTCCGACACTGAAAATGCGAGCGCAACCGAGACTGCAACTGCAGATAAACCAGCTAAACTTCTCTCTAGAGAAGTTAACGTTAAGGTCAAGTTTAACGGACCAAGACCAATGGGCACTTCATCTAAGGTTTCATCGTCCAACCGATTGAGAAGCATGGATAGAGAAGATTCTGAACGTCGAAGCAAGGAAGAAGCACGAAACACTCTCGAGGGATACATTTATAGAGTCCGAGACTTCCTTAGCGGTGAAAACATTGGTGAATCTGTGTCACAAAAAGCACTTGCACAATTAGAAAAATACAGTGATTGGCTGGAGATCGACGGACAAAAGGCATCGCTAAGCGAACTTGACAAAAAGATGGTTGAGTTGAAGGAATTCCATGAATCGATTGTTCCAGAAACACCGACTCCCTCGTCATCTGGGGAAGACATTTTAGACTCGGCGTCATCGACAGAAATCGACAACGACTCCGCTCAGCCAACCGAAACTGAGCCTCCGCTCACCAGAGAAGAGTTCGAATTCCTCAACAAGCTCCGAGTTGTTGTAGGGACCAATAGGGAAGTAAACGAGATGCTTGAAGAAGCGGGGATTGAGGCGCTTGATCAAATCAATATTGATGAGGCAGCCCTTGACAAATTGGTGGAAGAAGAAAAAGCTGATTATGCAAAGGTGGAAGTGCAAATTGATAGAGCGGCGGCAATGCTGCAAGAGGTTATTGATATGGCTGAATCAGCTGGCGACAGCGAAGCAGAATCAAAGTTGAATAAAAAGGTTCATAATCTTGATAAAGAAATTGAATCCGAGAAACAAATGACGCAAGAAAACCGCCAGAAGCGAATAAAGGTTCTTAGAAAGATGTTTGGTCTTAATGAAGAAAAGAAGAAGGTGGTAAAAGAGGAAGAGGAAGAGGAAGAGACACGTGTTAGAGACGAATTGTGAAGGTATTTATTACAGTAATATATATAATAGAACAAGACTTAATTCACTGGCAGCATATGTTGAAACATTGTTGGTTAATTTGAACATTTCTATTCCACCAGACTCTGATAAACTGAACAGCAAATCCTCGATCCTGCGAAGAATATGGATCCAGGCCCATATTGTTGATATCGGACAGTTCTAATATAATTGTTTGTACTGGTCCACCCGCATTTTCATAATCTTGGTCCTGTATAACAGTAGCACACGTTTGAAATAATCGTCTGGTCATTTGGTGGAAATATCCTATCATCGTAATTTCTGAAGGGTAGGAAACACCTATTGTAGGCGCTTTGCTTGAGTTTTGGTTGTCATCTGTAAGGTTAGTATAGTTGTCGTCATCATTACTAGGGTCATTAACAGATTGATCATCAGATGTTTCTTCTTGAAGTAAAGACACCCCTTCCAAATTGTCTTGTAACGATTCATTTGTTGGCTGCTCGCCAGCACTAGCCCACCATAAAAAGCCATTTATGGAATCATAAGAGATCAAAGACGTAAGCATATCTAAGCAATTCCCTACTTTATCACCATAACGATCTTTGAAAGAAGTAGAAGAATGAAATCCTTTATGGGACAGCCTTAAAGCGTCAGACAGTGCATGAAAGCGCCTGTAATCCCTTTGGGTGGCATAAATAAATCTTGAGCTTGAAGTTTTCAGGTGAGTATTCTCAGTATCAGAATCAGTAATTAAGGCGAAGTCATACAATTCCGTTTTATTCAGCAAGACGTTATCCCTTGTGGTGGCAATGAATCCTCTGTCAGCAATCTGTTCTGACGATAGCCATGAAACGTCTGGTAGGGTAATAGAATACAGGCAATTTACATTACCGATCTCTTTCAACTTTTGCTCACATACTAAATGAGTGATGTCACTCGGAAATGCAGAAAGAATGGTGAGAATATGAAGATATCGGCAGCACTCCTCGATCGATTTGCTTTGGTTTACTAAGACCACTCGGCTGCGCAATATTAAAGCTTTCCAGACCTCAAATATCAAGGGGCCATAGTAGGAAAGTAAAGTTTTGAGAGATAAAATTGGATGCTTGTGGGAAGCGGTAGAAACTTGCAGATGCTCAGATGGCTGATCGACATGGAATGTATCGAAAAAAGATTCAAACATGTCGTACTTATTTTCGAGGTACAGTTTTTGTCCAATAAATTTTTGCATAAGACCCTTTAGTGTGTCAGCATAAACCCAGCAATGTGTACTAGCACTAGTCAGATCAACCCAATCACATAGAATGCCCAAGGAAAACATCTTGATATTCTCGCGGCTTGCGGCATCAGAGCTTTGATCAACAACCCGACTGAAAACAGAAAGACCTTCCAGCAATTCTAATGAAGAGCGATTCCGAGCAGAGTCATTATCACACCGTCTGGGCTGGACAAAATAAATAACATCTTCGTCAGTGGTATGAAGACCGGATGGCATAGCTCGGAACTCCAGCCCACGCTGTAGCACATCGTGTGCGCCTGTGGCTGATTTGGACCACAGAATTGTGTTCCCCTTCCTATTGTCAAACTTGACTAAAAATACTGACACCACCCGCGGAATCGCACGGGCATAATCCAAGTTCGATATTGTACTCATGGTATAGTGCGTGTTTAGCAACAAAATGCCGGTCCGGGCTAACACCGACAAAGAGGGATAATTGATCTGACAGTTGACAGGGCCGGCGGAGGATCTAGTAGTGCGGCTGAACAACTTCCAACATGGCGTCCATCTGGATAGCGACATTTATAATCGAGCACAGTATATAAGTTTTGTTTTAAATGTCATGCATTATGTGTATACAAATATGTTTATACGTAATTTCATTGATCTCTGCGGCCATTGTGAAGAGCCGGACGAACCGATGATTCAGAACCATTCTGGGCTTTTTTTTCCACAGCCAGCCTTACAAACTCCCCCATATCTACATCGACTTCCCTATACTTTTGCAGCCATGGGTGGGCTAAGAGCTTTGCGTATGATGGCCTTAATCGTGGGACCTTGTTCAAGCATTGATCTACAAAGTCCTTTGCTTCGTCACTGAACTTACCTTCCGGCAAAGAGGGAGGGTCGCCGTCCACGATAGCACTCAACTGCGAAAAGATATTGCCATACGTTTCAGGGGGATACGGATAGCAGCCTTTTGCAGTCTCCAAGATGGACAAGCCGAGCGACCAGACATCGCTATGGACTGTGTAAGTCATGGCGTCATTGGCTGGGGTGGTAGAACGGATCCTTTCGGGAGCCATATATGATTGACAGCCAATGTTAGTTTTGGCCATGGAGGCCACCAAGTTACCAGACACCCCGAAATCGCACAATTTAACTTTACCTGTAGTGGAGACCAAAACATTTGTGGGCTTGACATCTCTATGGATGATGTTATGCTCGTCTTTTAACTGTTTGAGTCCGTGGATGACCGCTTCTGTGATTTTGGCCAGGTACTTCTCGTCCACACCACCTTCATAAATCTTGTCTAATGACCCACCATCCATATACTCCATACATACATAAACTGCTCCTTCCGCGAAAAAGGCCCCGTAGAAATCCACAATATAGGGAGACGTGCATTTATGGAGAACTTCTAATTCCATGATGATTTGTCTAAATTTCGTTTCATCCAGCTCTAATCGGATTTCCTTCATCGCCATCACTATGTCGTATTTTCGATGGTATACCTTGGTAACGGTACCATAATTGCCCCGCCCGAGCTCCCCTAGTTGTTCAAATTCGTCCAAAGAGACCCGGAAGGATGATCCCGACGAAAAATCGATTCCCTTTGAATGTAATGACGCCTTCCCAGCAAAATTTAACGATCCAGTTTTCACATCAATATATTTTTGATAGTTGGACAGCATGTTTGGCGGGCGTGCGCTGGTTGGTCCTCCCTTGGGAAGCTGCATTTGTGGTCTATTAGCTCTAGATGTGGCAGGAGCACTTGCTGGTCCGGGATTCGCAACAGGACGTTGAGACGACGACGATTTACCATGGAGGTCGTCAGTGTTGAGGTTTGGTGTCCCACGACGAGCCGAAAGCGAAGGCTGCTTGGCCTTCAACGCACTTGCACCTGGCGTGAAGGATAGAGGCCCAGAAAACGGCGCTGGTGAGCTTAATCCGTTCGACGCCTCTTCATGAACAGGTGTCATGACAGGCGAAGACGTATTACTATTGTTATTGTTGCTGGTATTACAGTTTAGTTGTTCAGAGGCCGATGGCGATCTAGCCGAAGAAGAATTCGCTGGGGAGGAGGGTGATCCAGGATGTGAATACGACGGAGTTGTTATGTCGTGGACATTAGGTTGCTGATATGCGTTTGCGGAATTTGATCGATTTCGTCTGGAGATTTGAAATGCCTGTATTCTTGCCTGCACATTAGCAGGAATGGGTGTAGGAGGCACCGGAGAAGTGGACGCAGACGAGCCACTGGACCCCCCTTGTCGTCCACCGTCGCTTCCCAAGCTCAAGTTTCCCATCTCCGAGCTCAGATTATCGTTATTCTCGGCCATGGTGGGATGGGAATGATGCTATGTCAAGAAAGGTGGCTTGAACGGACCAAAATGCCTAAAAGATGTGAACGCGTCGGCCCGGTACAACTGACAACTTTCCGGTTCTAGACATACCGCCATCACCAGACGAGTCCTTTTATTTTATTATTAATTGATTTTTTTGTTAATATTATTATTACTGCACATAGAAATAGCATAGCATTGCTTATATGGTATGTTGGTTCAGTCTAATACACACACTCTTTTAAATCCATCATCCTTTCTCATTCTTCTACTTTTCCCTCTCAGCCACAGCTGTGTCTGCGGAAGCTCTGAAGTGGCTACACACTGATCGCGCCAAGAAGATTTGTATTATGATCTGTGTCACGCTTTTTTTGAGCTGTTTTCTATTTTTTGCACCTATAAATCAATACAAAAAAAAAAAAAAAAAAAAAAAAAAAAAAAAAAAAAAAAAAAAAAAAAAGGTCACTGGGTAAAAAAAAAAAAAAATTAAAAAAAATTAATGAGAAAACAATCAAAATCAGTACTGTATATTACCTATTATTAGATAGCGGTGGATAATTCGTGGGTGTAGTAGACATAAAACTTGATACAGAAAATCTTCTCATCCTACCGATTCCAGAGGATTTGCCCATAGTGTTTGTACGACCCGTCCTTAAGCTGTTATTATTATTAGTATCAACTTGAGGATCAAGACTCGCGTTCGTAGACGTTCGCTGTGCTAATTGGTTCCTCGTGTTCATTTCCTGCATTGTGTCTGCTCTCTTAAGCTGTTCGTTTGGCAACATAATAGCTCTATCAAGAGCATACGGTAAGCCTCTGTGACGGCCACGGACCATCATGGCAATGATCACCAGCTTTGAAACAACAGTGAACTGTCCACTAAACGAAGTGTTGACACCTGGATAGCCCATCGAAAGGCCAACCGTACCATATGCGCTCACAACTTCAAAAAGAATCGCATAAGTGTTGAAAGCTGTCTCCTTTACATTGCCAATTCTTGAGCCTTCAGCAATTGTAATGATGAATAAACCAAGCACAATATACCATAAATCAAATGAAAGCTGTCGGCGTAAATGATTTGAAACGTAAGACGGCTCGTCATGGCTGGGCCCAGCATCGGCGTCCTTGTCATCCTTCTTATCGTAATAGATACCCAGCGACTGTTCCTCGTACACGTTTGTGCGACGAATGGAAATGGCGATGGGTAAAACCGAAATATACATCATAATCATATACGACACCTGAATTCCAGCATGGAGATCAGCCGGACTTATTACAGCGAAGCCAGCAGTACGAGTGGAAAACGCTTCAAATAGCCCGCTAATGATTCTGTATCCGACAGGTAGATCAATAACAGCTTCATTGTTCAAATCCAAAATGATGAAGAAAATCAAATCAACACCATTGAGAATCACAAGAATTGCAAACAACCACCAGGTAGCACTAGCTGGAAACAACATGGTAAAGCATCGTCTGGGGTGATCAAGTAAAAAAGCCAAGCTTTCGTGATATCGACCAAACCTCGGAGTCAACTTGAAGAAAATCCAAATTACCAGTCGCAATAAACATGGGAATCCCGTATTGCCAACAACAATGAAAAACGACATTGTAAGTAGAACATATACCGCATGGGAGTATGATGACATTGAATCAGGTGTCAATGTAAAACCAACATCATTAAATGCAGATTGCGCTGTAAAAAAAGCCCACCAAGCGGGGCTGATACCATCTTCCCTTACCAAGTCTCTGTATTTAGTCGTCAACGTGGCCCACGGTAATAGCATGACAGCTTCCAACAGATGTAACCCCACAAAATAGCACACTAAAATAACTGCCAACAGCTTTAATGAACGATATTCAATTCCGCCCAATTCATTTTTTTGCTCGTCAGTCAAATCAACAAACTGAGAGTTTCTACCAATAGTGGGCTGCCATGATAAATAGTTTGCAGACATTGCCCTTTGGAGCTTTCCGTCTGCGTCGTCTTCGTTTTCCTTATCTACTAATCTTTGTCTAGCAGTAGATAAGATTCGTTCAAACGTGTTGCTACGCTGAAAGCCTCTTCTCAAAACTTTCCTTCTTCGGCGTCTTCTACGCTCGGAAGGCCCGTCGACGCCACCAAGTCGTTGAATCCTACCACGCCAACGACCTGGCCCAGCTTCCGCAAAGCTCACTCCCCCCGCGGGGTTCGGAGTGCCATCTTCACCGTTTCCCGTGGGCACGGCGTCAATTGTGTGCGCCCTTTTCTCCAGTGTAACCCCTGGAGCTAACGATTGTCCTGAAGACGTGACATCGTGAGATTGCGAACGGGTAAGATCTCTTTCACCAAGGTCATCAGAGTCATCATCCTCATTTCCACCGTCATCATCATTATCATCATCATCATCAGCATCAGCATCCTCGTCTTCTTCTTCTTCAATTGCCTCACTATTATGACTGCCTGTTGTGCGCAAACTGTGGGGTCGACTAGCCAACCTTTCTTTCATTTCATACTCCTCGTCCATAGCCCTAGGGCTCTTGATCACCAACGCCGGACCTTCGCCTTCATTACTGTCCCTTCGATTTCTTTGCATCATGTTGATTGACATGTACATATCCTTTGGAGCAATTGAATCGTTTCGTTTAGGTTGGGGCAAATTACCGAATCTGATGTCTCTATTTGTTGGTGGACTTGCCGGAGGTTCTTCTCGACTGTTTCGTTTGCTGCTACTACCGTCCATGCTACTGCTACTACTTTCTGGTACGACGGATTTATCTTGCTCAGCATTTCGAACCCGTTGCGAACTCGATGGGCCCAGTTCTGCACCAGAATTATCCATTGATTCGTATCTAGCCATCGTCGCAGTACGCCGCATTCTAGACTGTATCTTTGAACTCTCCTTGATACCTTTGAACCTTTTCTCAAACCAGTGAAGACGCAAGAATACCACAGACGAGTGAATAGTGATAGGGTTAGTAAACATCGGGAATAGATATAGGACCAATTGCTGGTATAAGGTCAACTCATTCAGATTCACAGTATTAAGTCCAGCTTGAGTGCAGCTGCAAACTCCCAAGAATAATGCATCGATGTATGCAATATTTTTTACTGGATACAGCAAAATCGAAGAAATAATTCCCATCGACACAATGTAGAGATCTGTAACACGCCAGTTAGGATGGAATCTTTATTTTTTGATCTCCTCAGAAAGGCAAACTTACAATGGCAACCAATAAATGAAAATTTCCATTTTTTGTTGTTGAAATATCTCTTCACTTTGGCAATAGTGATTTCCATTTTTTTGTTCAGTTGTGCACCGTATCTTGTGTAATCACCGAACCTCTATGGCTCAACGAATGAACCTATTTTATCACAGAACCTGTTAGAGAATGTTCCCTTTTTGTCACATCTCTTGGGAAAACACTTACCTGTCGGCCAGAAGAAATAAAAGTACACACTACTTTTTCAAGTCCTGGTGACTTGTTCGACCTCTGCAATAAATTTTTAAAGTCTTTCTTGCGGGATCCCAAACCTGTTTTGTCCCAATGTCAATATGGCTGTGCTTTTTCGATCCCGGTGTACACCGGCAAGATTAGGGGCACTGCCTTGTGATTCGGTGAAAAGGGGTAAAAAGAAATAGATTGTTGAGTCCGCTCACATTGGCTTTTTTTTTTTTTTTTTTTTTTGTACCCTCATGAGGTTTTTTCGAGCACGTTTTATTTTCGTTAACTTCAGAATGAGCACGCTTTCCTATATGGAGTATGCACATCGTCATAGTTTCACTATTTCCAGAGTTCTGATTTTGGTCAATATCCCGGGTATATTTGAAAAAAAAAGTCGTTCAATAACTCAATCATCCATAGAAGATAGAAAAGTAATTGGGCCGCCGCCTAAGATCAGCAATACAGTATCCATGATTAAACCGTGAGTTTTTTAGGGGCTGTCAAAAATATTATGCGTGTTTTTTATCCATGACAACCAAGAAAAACCAAGAAAATCCTGATCAATTTTAACACATATTTGGACCCAGGCCACATTGACGAACTAACATATTTTGTTTCCTCTTTTTTTTTTTTTTTTTTTTGTAGTCACTTTTATCGAGTAGAGTCTATACAGCTTCCGTAGGGCTGTCTTTTTTACAGCAGTAGAAAATCCAAGCCGCATGTATTTGTTGGGTTAGGGCTACACGCCTTGATGAGATTTAAATTTTCGTGCCCCGCCATGAGAAATGTTCCGTTTAGAGATAGTTGATAACAGCATCTCCAGAAAGAGGCCAGCACCAGCACTACCATGTCAGAACGAAAAACGCTGAACAAATACTATCCACCAGATTTTGACCCGTCTAAAGTAGCCAAAGTCAAAAAAGTTCCCAATAAAGGATCGGTGGCGACCAAGCTTCCTACGGTGCGTCTGATGGCCCCATTCTCCATGCGATGCACGACCTGCGGAGAATTTATCTACAAGGGCAAAAAATTCAACGCACGAAAACAACTTACCGGTGAAGACTATCAATCAATCAAGATTATTCGCTTCTATATCCGTTGTACACGGTGTTCAGGCGAAATCCGGTTCAAAACTGACCCTAAGATTAACGATTATAGGTGCGAATATGGGGCAGTTAGAAATCATGAGCCGTGGCGAGATAGAGAACAGGAAGAAGAAACGCCAGAGCAACGACTAGATAGGTTGGAACGTGAGGAGAAGGAAATGGAAGAACAAAAAGAGCGGGAGAGATTGTACGGACCTAGCGCAAGAGCTCCGAAAAACGATGCCAGTAACGACGGGGAGAATGATGCCATGGAAACAGCTGAGGCGAAAGCATTAGACGCCAAACGAGAAATGGAGATCCAAGACGAACTTGATGAATTGAGAGCGCGAAATGCAAGAATCGATCAAGCTTCGAATTATGATGGTCTGATCGACAAGGCAAGACAGGCCGTTCGTCTCGACGATGCAAATGTCAAAACTGAAGAGGACCTGCAGGATGAAGAAGAAGCAAGGAAGGCGTTTGAAACTACATCTAATGGGGACCGGATAATACGGAAGATGGATGCTAATAATAATAACGGTAATAATACTAACGTCCCAACAGCAATACAAACCACCGCTACTACAGCTAAAATTATGAAGAAACCATTTGTGAAGAAGAGGTCGAATACATTAGGAGTAATAAGAAAGAAGAAAGTATAGAGAACCGAAATGATTAGATAAAACGAAAACAATCTATTATTTATATATAAAGCGTCATTAGTCATCAAATTCCAAATCAGGAATGTCAAAGTGGAAAAATGGTGTATTTGTTCCAACAATTGGAATGTAGTCACCATGTTCGTCCACTCCATGAGTGTTGTCTATTATTCGTGATTCTTCATCGTCATCATAATTGGTATTCTTTTTCATCAGTTTCTTGTCATCACTAGCATCAATTTCATAATCAAGCACACCCTCAGAGAGCCCCGCAAAGGTAGTATCCCTCAGGGCCACCTGAATGTAATGTCTTTCTGGTGGAAGATTGGAGTCACCACCAAATCCTTCAGCAATTAGCGCTCTCCTGATCCAGTCAGATAGGATGCCAACAAAATGGTATTCCACTTGTCTGTTTGCATATTTGTTCAAACTTTGTCTGATGTCAGCTAAACTTTGAACACCGGTCAAATCAATGTGGGGCGTAGCAGAGAAGTCAAAAACTACTGCCCGTAACAACGGTCTGCCATCCTGAGCAAGGTCATCCTTACGATGTCGCGGTCCATGATCGTTCCAAGGTCGGTCACCAAGCTTTGTTTGATGGCCGACTTCAACACCACGTCTGGTCTCACTGTGAGCCAACTGAACAATTTTATCAGCCTGTCGGGAACAGTTTGGATAAGTGAAAGACTCACCCGGTCTGTAGACAATGACACCAGGAGGTGGCGGTTGAATTGCAATCTGCGGGTTAACAGCTTTGTGAGAAAGTGGGACCCATTGCACCCGTCGGTTCTTGTCTTTCAAGATCAACTTGGATTTAGCCGGACTGTTATTGTGAGAAGAGATTTGTCTGATTTGCTCCAGATCTTCACCAGTTTCCGCAGACGAATTGCCAACTTCAGAAGAGGAAGAGGATGGCGTGATAGCTTCTTTTGACTGTTGCTTAGTAGTAGTTCCCTTGTCTTCTTCAGTAGAGTCCCCTTTTTCATGCTCCGCCTTTCTGATCAATGGACTGTTAATTTGGTAATATTCAACCTTGCCAAGAGGCTGTCCACTTGGGAATGCAACCCTCAATAGCAACAGCACCAAACTGGACGCAATCGCGAAGTAGATACCAGCCTCGATGGTAATGAAAACCGTCAGGATCACAGCAACAACGAAAATGACGGCTTCAACTGGAGAGCACTTCCAGAACTTGAATGCCGTCTTTGGGTTAGCAACCAAGTCACCGACCGCATGAATGATGACCGCACACAAAACCGGGTTGGGAATCCAGTAGAAGGCATCAGTTAGTGCATACAGAGCTAGGATGACAACAACACCGGTGAAGATACCTGCCAATGGAGTTCGAACACCACACTTGTGCTTCAAGGCTGAACGCGAAAAGGAACCGGTGGCCGGATAAGCCGAAAACGAGGTTCCAATCAGATTTGTAACACCAATGGCGATGAGTTCTTGGTTTGGATTGATCTTGTAGTCATTGATTCGGCCAAAACTCTTGGAAATGGCTATATGTTCCAGCAGAAGAACAACCACGGAAATTGGTAGCTCGCTGGACATGGCAGACATGATCTTTCTATCGTACGTCATGAGACCAACATCTTGAAACCCTCTTGGAACTTTCTTCAGGATGGAAACAGGGTAATGAGACTTGTCATGGTTCTTGAAAACTTCATAAGAAATCAACGTGGCGAAGATGATAATAAGCGCATTTCGGAGCACAGAACCGAAAAAGAAAAATCGAGAATACTTGGGATAGCGCTTAGACAGGAAGTTAAAAAGCCATCTTGAAAAGTAGAGAATAAACAGACATGGCAATCCGAATGCAGCATCCAACTTTGTGTGACCCAAGTTTTTCAGAGTGTTGATGATCACCATATAAGTCGCATCCTTGGTGTTGAATAACTTTTGAATTCCGAAAAGCCCCGGCACTTGACCGGTCACAATGTTGATGGCAGAGCCTGTCATGAAGCCCATAATCGCTGGAATGGGGATGAACTCTAAGATGAATCCCAGTCTCAACAGACCCAGCCCCAAAGCGATGGCACCACACAAGAGTGCTAATGTGACGGCAATTTCCGGACCATCGGCCTCGGGCACTTTATTGGCAACGTGCTCGATAACCTTTGAAACCTGTAACGACATGACAGCCACAGGGCCAATAGACACGTCTTTGGAAGTAGCGAAAAAGCAATAAATAAAAACCCCGACGAAGGAAGAATATAGTCCGTATTGTGGTGGAAGAGTGGCGATTTTGGCGTATGACATACCTTGAGGCACCAAAACGGCTCCCACAGTAATACCGGCGATCAAATCTCCATACAGCCACGTAAGATTGTATCGATAAATCCAGTGTGCAATAGGGAATAATGAGATCAGGTAGTTTTTGATTCGTTTTAAGAAACCCTCTTCACCTATCACAAGGTCCTTACTCCATTTATATGCACTTGGGATGGTCTGGTCATATTCGTTGACACTGTCTACATGTATCCCAGCCATCATTGAGGTATGCTTTTGAAATGCTGTGGGAATTTTTCTTTTCTAAAAAAAAAAAAAGACTTAAAGAGACCGTTTTTTTAGGAGAGCAGTAGCAATAAAAATTCCATCATCGGATCGACTGGCTCTTTTATATGAGATGTGACGCACATGTTCTAATTGAACAATATTCCGATCTGTTCACGCAATACATCACTACTTCATGGGCAAAAATGGCACGAATCCACGTGATGTGTCCTAATTTTTTTTTTTTTCACCGTCCGGAACGTTACTGAGACATCTCCCCTAACCCACAAGAAAAAAAAAAAAAAAAAAAAAAAAAAAAAAAAAAAAAAAAAAAAAAAAGAAAAGAAAGAAAAGGAAAAGGAGACGGCTGACGCCGCACATAGAGTTAAAAAAAAAAAAGTTGACCAGCGCCAAGTCAGTCTATGACTCTATAGGCGGATTATACTCACTCTTATTGTGTATATTTTATTTATTAATTTCTTGCGAGGAACAATTCGAACCAGTAATACGCATACAGTGTATCCTTCTTTTTTGTCCAGCAGACAACAACACATTTCAAACAAACACCAGGGGGTAGTTGTGCCTCTCGTTTGTGTTACAATTGACGATGTCTCTACCGTGCCAAGCCATAGCTCCACATAACTTTGGCCCATCAGGAGGTTGGATCCGCGACATAGCTAAGTTTTCCAGTTATTGCGACATCACCTCATCACGAGTTTGTCGCCCCGCGTTAGCGAATATATAGTATTATTTGACTTTGTTGAACAACCCTTGGAAATGGAACGTGTTTCACACGTGATGGGATGATAATTGGCTCCCAGTCTACAGCATCAATTCCACGGCGGCATTCGGCAAACGTTTGAGAACGAAACCGATATACTTGTGATTCAGCTATCTCGTAAAAAAATAATGCTGTGTCTAATTATCTAGCTGGCTGGCTGCATAACATGCAGGTAATCGGTGGCTTACGGCACGTGCAATCCCGAGGAGGTCGGATCAATGCCTTGTTAGTTGCGGCACGAAATAAAATAACATAGACTATGCTAGTATGCATATAAACCGATTCATTTATGGGTGGGCAGCTGCAGCACTTTCGGCGTTGAAAAACATCTAGGCCCTCAATTATATTTGTTATGCATAGTGTGGATGCTATTTTTCTCCCTTTAATATATAAGACCGTAAAATAAAATATACCGTCGACGTCATTTTCAAATTTGAAAAAAAAACCACTCCTCCCTCGAAAGTGGCAATGCCGCGCTTTGCGCGGTGGCCGTGTTGATAAAATTTATGGCGCCCACTGTGAGCACTGAGCGCCTCTCTCTCTCTATACTTTAAAAGAATAGTCATACTACACAAAATGAGCATCAAACGATTCTTCAGCTGCAGCCGGTTATTACTATCACGTAGGGAAACCAACCATGAAATCCTAAACTTGGTACCCCTAAAGTCACGGGTGACGGTGATTGACACTAGCGGGGCCAAAACTGACAACGTTTCGTTAAAAAAGTTTCTGCAACGAAAATTAGATACCAAAAAAGAAAAACTAACCATTGTCAATTACCGAGAGTCAGACACAGGATTAGATCCCCATGTCGTCTGCAAAGTGGTCAAGTTAGATCCCAGGAGCATGGCAGAACAGTCCAAGCTTCGCTTTGATCAACAGAAATCTGCAAAAAAAGAGCCCAATAAGGGTAATGTGGTCATGAAGGAGAAAAATATCCCTATTTCATGGGGTATAGGTCAATCCGATCTTACAGGGCAGAAGAAGAATGCAATAGAGTCAATATTATCGCGGGGTCACAAGGCAATGATAGAATTAGGCAAAGGTGGCAGGAGAGTACGGAATTTGACCGATTTGGACGTCCAGAAGAGGGAATGGTTGGTGGAAAAAGTAAAATCTATTTGTGACGAATTGGGCGCCCACGAATACAAGAAACCATCGGGCGATATGCACACAATTCTAACATTGTACTATAGAAAGTGATTCTTTTTTTTTTTTTTTTACAGCTTGTAGATAGCAACCGCACCTTGAAGAATTGCATCCAACGATGGCCCGTAATGCGGCATTCCAACCGCCAAGAAAGCTCCTCCGTCATATTCTATTCCATCGACTGAAGTTCCGAAACCATTGCTGTACGGTGTCGGCCCTGCTGATAATACCTTCTCTGCCTTGTAAATATTATCTTGTAAACGTATCTGCCACATGGCCCCCTGATCCTTGTTTGAATACGGCGATGTAACATATAGAATTCCATTGATTATTTTGCCCGTCTCCCCAAACCGGTCAAATGCCTGAGATTGATCCCCCGGATTTACTTTAGTCTTTAATCGCGGAGAGGCCGCGCCGTCGTCATCCAGTCTGAGATCATAAACATACACAACCCCACATTGCATACATTGATCGACGTTCTCATGAGGATTCCCGATAAAGACACGAGTAGAATTACCGTCGGGTTCATGAGCCACCATCAGGCTTCCACCAAATCCCAGCTTTGAATTTGCGTCAGAATCAGCCTCTAGGATAAACTCAAACTCTTCGTCCAAAACGCTGTAGCCATACACTTGCCCCTTTCCCGGAGCTCCAATTAATAAATAATATTTCCCGTCACGTGTTACCCCTGAGATGCGTTTTCCGAATAAGCTGTATGTCGGTGGGTCCTTGTCATCAGACGTCGGCATGTTGATCACTTTGATGACGTCGTGGTGACCATTACCAAAATAGCCCTTTCTTAACAGCAATTCCCCTGATAAGACGAATACTTCTCCTTGCTGAGAGTTTCCGTCCACATCGCTGTGCGGAGAACCTATCACCAGGTCGTCAACCCCGTCTCCATCGATATCTGCAACAAACAGCTCTTCTCCAATTAATTTACGGCCCATCTGGCCATATTCTGTCTGCGCATCCTTCCACTTGATGTGGTTTATCTTGACTCCTTGATAGTAGAAGTCAATTTGTGAGATACCCGGACGCGAGACAACCAGAATGTCATCATCATTACCATTATGCGTCTTTAGTGTGGCCAGCTTTTGGCCGTATCGTTCGTTATATGTATAATATGGTGACGAATTATCGGTCATGCCAGCTTGTTTAACTGAAAGGATATCATTTCCATTATCATTCAGGTCTTCCAATGCCATGATATAGACGCTCCCATGAGCATTTTCATATGGAGCAGAGAACGCGATACTCAGACAATTGAGAAAGTTCCCGAACGCGATATCCTGCCCAAATAACCCATGTGGCATCTTTGTTGACAAGATGGTGGGATCTGATGAAAACGGCATGACGTTTAATCGTTGGAACTCTAAATGGCCAATATCGCTGGACATCGTTACACTGCTGGTGTCGCTGATGTCAGTCGTCGTCGGTTCATCCTCCTTAGACGGCCTTTTCATGTCAAAAATATGGCAAATATCCCATGGGTTTTCATCAGGCCCGAACTCAAACCAGCGATCTAACCCTTTCAAACAATGCTTAATTGCCATTGTAACCTCAACCATACCGCCTAAATAGTAATCCTCCAAATTATTCAACAACATCGGCGATTGGTTCGCGAACCCAACGAACCCGGCACGGGATACTTGAAACTCAGTTTCCAAAGCAGCTTTCCCACGTACCATGCAATAGTCGACAGTGACTTTTGGTATGCTATAACCAGCTCGTTTGAATATTTCCACCAGGTCGTCCTTGGGATAGTTCCACGTTAGTCTCCTTTTATTAAACCAATCGAGGTCAAGTCCGCTGTTTAGCAATCTGCTGATCATGATCATGTCCCCACCAGTGTCCAACACGTTGTGGGCCTTATCGATGTTGCCGTCAAACTCCAAGTTGGCGAGCATCACCAATAGCCCTTGTTTCACGCCAAGGGAATGCCAACTCACATCGGCCACCTGATGGGTCAAGATTCCATAGATAAAGGACTTCAATTGCCTAGCTTGTTGCGATCCGTCTTTCTTCCTAATCCCCAGAACCTGCTGTAATTTTTCTCTGAACCTTGTGTGCTTAGTGGCTATGACTGCTTTACCACCATTTCCGTATTTTTCTCTCCAATATTCAACTGCAGTTTTCAAAAACGGCGGCCAGTGCGCATCTTCAGATGCCTCCGCATACCCCATACAGGAATAAAACGCATCAGGACAGAAAGCCCCAGTCTGTGTGTAACCGACATCGATGTCATCCATCATGAAGGGCAGACTCCTTGATACCAAGTTCAAATGAACCCCTATGCCGCAGCTATCAACAATGCCATTCACCAACGAGAATATGAGGAACGTCCAAAGTATCATCAAGAACAAAATAAATATTTAGAGAGAGCTTTGTTGTGTTTAAATGCAATTCCTCACGAAACAACACACCTTGTTTTCGCGGGTTCTATTTGTACGCTTATCAAAGACCCTCTCGTGTCTTAAGCTTCCGCATAGCTTAGGCGATTGATGATTATCTTCCCAATTTACTATATTAAGGGGCGCCGCACAGATCACATTTTTATAGCTAGCTACAGCATTTTTTTTTTTTTTTTTATCATTACTATTTCTTTATTTATTTCTATCTCTCTCGAGAGTTATAGCCATGCCTTCGTATATTAGACTCACTGCTGCTAAGAGCTCACAGTTGACGACAAAAACTGGTATCAGGCGCCCAAAACCTCCGGAGGCACCGTTGCTGCCCTCTGATAAGGCTTATTTGAAATCAGTGGAGGAGCACCATCGGATACGCACCGACCGGAAGAAGGAAAAGCAGGAAAAGCTTGAGATCATACCGGGCCCGGTGGATATTGAATGGTTGAATAAGTGGGCTGCCAACAAAAATATCATCTCCAAGCCATCGTTGTTGGATGCAATGGATGTTATTCAGAGTATCATGTGGAACGACATACCGAGTACTAAGTTTAGCAGGAAACGAGCTGCTGAAGTACACTACTATCGGACCAGGACTGTTCCTAAGCTGATAATGGCTACTCAATTGTATTCTATTTTCTTGAATAACTCCACTCATGTTGAGCGGGAAATACGCAGAAACTGCAATAACCATAAAATCCGCAAGTTGCAAGTTAATCAAATTGAAGGGGGCGAGTTGCTAATACTCACAACAGAGTATGAAAAAGCATTAACATCGCAGCCTCAACACAGGGAAGTGTTCAATAAGTTTTCTTCCCTGCTGCACAGTATTCCTGAGGCGACCACTGTTTCAATTTATGATCTGCAGGAATACGGGCTGGAAGATTCAAAAAATATTCTTCTCTCAAGCGGATTCCTGACCCTTCTCCCTGGTCAATTTGATTCCTATAATATATCTATTCCCAATCTGGGTGCATATCTTGGCTTAGTGTCCCATTGCCGGAAATGGGTGTTGAAGGCTCTTCAGAAGGCTCCATGGAATGAAATGCTAGAGTCAATGCTTAAGGAACGGTGGGAAGGTTATAAATCATATTGGAAAGATTACAAGGGAGCGCGCATAGAGTGGGTGCTTTGTGATGCATATGGTGGTGGGTGGGCTGAACCGTTTAAAACTCCTGTTGGTCGCGGCTGGAAAACTACCGGAAAGAGCTGATTGTGGGTTTGCAGCTGTCTCAATTTGGGCTAAAGTATAGAGTATAGTGGTCTCCCCATGGATAATGGTGGATTCACGGTACAAGGCTTATCAATTTGATCTTAGAAAAGAGCGTATAGCTCAACATTGCATGATTTGGCATAAATAGGCTATAAAATATATTACTCAGTGATTTTTTTCTTTTTTTTTACAAAAAAAAAAGAAGCGAATAATTGCTTTGCCGAGGCGTAATTGAGTGCCCTTTTTTTTTTTTTTTTTTTTTTTT